>CAWUFW010026478.1:0-33269 GCA_963921515.1 Calotriton arnoldi
GGGTCACCAAATGTGCCCCCAGTGCAGGACTTCAAAGCACCAGAGAGTGCTCCCGCCCAGCCCAATACACATTATCCTGTCTGGGGAGGTGGTTACACCTCCCTGGGACAGGAAACCTATTGTCCAGGCCTCCCCTGCCGGAGTTTCAGTCAGCAAAAGACACACAATTGATGGACGGAATGCAGAACAAATCAAAACATTCACCCCCAGTCAAGAGATCTGGGTTAAATCCATCATTCTTTTGCTCACTGTGCCACCCCAGTTTAGACCTGGCCATATGCAAATCAGTCTTGACCCTGTGCCTCATGGGAACAGTCCAGCCCGAACTGCCAAGCCAGGTCCTCCCTGGACCGGAAACAAGCATCCTAGGACCGGTTTCGGGGTTTCACCCCTCTTCAGCCAGGATAGCTTGATTCCAGTGGCACAGTGAGCCCAGGACCCACCTCTGGGCATACCTGGCGCACTTAGTGCAAGAAAGCAAAAGACACACAATTGATGGACGGAATGCAGAACAAATCAAAACATTCACCCCCAGTCAAGAGATCTGGGTTAAATTCATCATTCTTTTGCTCACTGTGCCATCCCAGTTTAGACCTGGCCATATGCAAATCAGTCTTGACCCTGTGCCTCATGGGAACAGTCCAGCCCGAACTGAAAAAGCCAGGTCCTCCCTGGACCGGAAACAAGCATCCTAGGACCGGTTTCGGGGTTTCACCCCTCTTCAGCCAGGATAGCTTGATTCCAGTGGCACAGTGAGCCCAGGACCCACGTCTGGGCATACCTGGCGCACTTAGAGGCGAGAAAGCAAAGACACACAATTGATGGACGGAATGCAGAACAAATCAAAACATTCACCCCCAGTCAAGAGATCTGGGTTAAATCCATCATTATTTTGCTCACTGTGCCACCCCAGTTTAGACCTGGCCATATGCAAATCAGTCTTGACCCTGTGCCTCATGGGAACAGTCGAGCCCGAACTGCCAAGCCAGGTCCTCCCTAGACCGGAAACAAGCATCCTAGGACCGGTTTCGGGGTTTCACCCCTCTTCAGCCAGGATAGCTTGATTCCAGTGGCACAGTGAGCCCAGGACCCTGGGCATACCTGGCGCACTTAGGGCGAGAAAGCAAAAGACACACAATTGATGGACGGAATGCAGAACAAATCAAAACATTCACCCCCAGTCAAGAGATCTGGGTTAAATCCATCATTCTTTTGCTCACTGTGCCACCCCAGTTTAGACCTGGCCATATGCAAATCAGTCTTGACCCTGTGCCTCATGGGAACAGTCCAGCCCGAACTGCCAAGCCAGGTCCTCCCTGGACCGGAAACAAGCATCCTAGGACCGGTTTCGGGGTTTCACCCCTCTTCAGCCAGGATAGCTTGATTCCAGTGGCACAGTGAGCCCAGGACCCACGTCTGGGCATACCTGGCGCACTTAGGGCGAGAAAGCAAAGACACACAATTGATGGACGGAATGCAGAACAAATCAAAACATTCACCCCCAGTCAAGAGATCTGGGTTAAATCCATCATTCTTTTGCTCACTGTGCCACCCCAGTTTAGACCTGGCCATATGCAAATCAGTCTTGACCCTGTGCCTCATGGGAACAGTCCAGCCCGAACTGCTAAGCCAGGTCCTCCCTGGACCGGAAACAAGCATCCTAGGACCTTCTCGGGGTTTCACCCCTCTTCAGCCAGGATAGCTTGATTCCAGTGGCACAGTGAGCCCAGGACCCACGTCTGGGCATACATGGCGCACTTAGGGCGAGAAAGCAAAAGACACACAATTGATGGATGGAATGCAGAACAAATCAAAACATTCACCCCCAGTCAAGAGATCTGGGGTGGCGTGGTGAAGCAAAGTAACGATGGATTAAACCCAGATCTGTGACTGGGGGTGAATGTTTGCCAATGTGCAGCATTCCGTCCATCATCTTGTGTGTTTTGCATTTCGCCCTAAGTGGGAAGGGTATGCCCAGACGTGGGTCCCGTGCTCACTATGCCACTGGAGTCAAGCTATCCTGGCTGATGAAGGCTGATAGCCTGAAACCGGTCCTAGGATGCTTGATTCCGGTCCAGGGAAGACATGGCTTGGCAGTTCGGTCTGGACTGTTCCCATGAGGCACAGGGTCAAGACTGATTTGCATATGGCTATGTCTGAACTGGGGTGGCGTGGTGAAGGAAAATAACGATGGATTAAACCCAGATCTGTGACTGGGGGTGAATGTTTGCCAATGTGCAGCATTGCGTCCATCATCTTGTGTGTTTTGCATTTCGCCTAAGTGGGAAGGGTATGCCCAGACGTGGTCCTGTGCTCACTACGCCACTGGAGTCAAGCTATCCTGGCTGATGAAGGCTGATAGCCTGAAACCGGTCCTAGGATGCTTGATTCGGTCCAGGGAAGACATGGCTTGGCAGTTCGGTCTGGACTGTTCCCATGAGGCACAGGGTCAAGACTGATTTGCATATGGCTATGTCTGAACTGGGGTGGCG
The DNA here is from genome assembly GCA_963921515.1 of Calotriton arnoldi. NCBI lineage: Eukaryota > Metazoa > Chordata > Amphibia > Caudata > Salamandridae > Calotriton > Calotriton arnoldi. Next base: position 2,493 of record CAWUFW010026478.1, read on the forward strand.
TGGTGAAGCAAAATAACGATGGATTAAACCCAGATCTGTGACTGGGGGTGAATGTTTGCCAATGTGCAGCATTCCGTACATCATCTTGTGTGTTTTGGTGTTTCAGTCAGCAGCAGGAGGCCAGACCCGTGTCTGTGGCAGCGGCATCCATTTTGTGATGCCAGGGCTCTGGAAAGAAGTTACCGGGTAGCCCGGTGTGTACATGTCTCTCCCTCTAGAAGGGTGGAATGCTAACCCCGCCGCCAGGACTGGCGGGGGGGTAGTATTCCAAGATGTTTGACACCAAACACGACATGTTTTGGTGCAGCCAGTCCAAAGTTAGCATTGTACCGTGAGGATATAATGCACTTAAGAGTATATGGTCAGGCTGCACTACAAACAGCATCAGAGAAGGGTCTCCGAACGCTGCAGAGGGGCTCTGCTCATGCAGGGGCACCCTCTCACATAAGAACCAAGCACTCTGCCTTCAGGATTGATAAGGCCTGCCATAGGAGTGACTTATAGGTTTATATGTGTGTATATATGTAGTGATATAGGTAACCGATATCACAGTAGAGGTGCATGCACCACCTTACCCAGGCTGCAGTAGCAGACCTGTGGTGTCCTTTTGGCTGGCCTTCCAGGGGTGGCATAATACATGCTTCCGCCCCTGGCAGGCCTCTGAGGTACCTATGCCCTGGGTACATAATATACCATATACTATGGACTTATAAGGGCACTCCAGATTCCAATCAGAGATGTGCCTAAGGCACATGGAAACCATTTTAGAGAGGAAGCAGCTAGGCTGGGGTTCTGATTAGCAGGGCCCCAGCCAGACTAAAGTCGAAAAACAGTGAAGCATCAGCAAAAAGTGGGGGTACCCATGTGAAGCAGATTCTACTCTCCTACAGCACATGGGTATTCAATAGTATATTTGAGGGGCTCTATAACACCTATATACATAAGACACATCTGCCTGTGCAACTGAATGACAGAGCAAAACTGAGAACATTTAACCACCTATAAAAGAAGCTACCCACTTTTTAAGCTACCATCTTCAGATGCATAACACATATGAGAATACATATACAAGTAGACATATACCTCAGTCACAAGAGCACGCAGACCTTTAAACTTGACAGCTTGCACTTCCCATTTGAGTACAGAAAGAGGCGAGAGAAGTACAGAATAAAGTGAGACATGTGCGGAAAGTAACAAAAGAAGTGCAGAAAGAAGGAACAGATGTGCATAAAGAGGCAAGAGGGTTGCAGAAAGAGGGAAGATGGGTGCAGAAAGAGGTAAAAAGGGTGCAGAAAGAAGCAAGAGAGGTGCAGAAAGAAACAAAAGAAGTACAGAAAGAAGGAACAGAGGTGCAGAAAGAGCCAAGAGGGGTGCAGAAAGAGGGAAGAGGGGTGCACAAAGAGGCACGAGAGGTACAGAAAGAAGCATGAGAGGTGCAGAAATAAGCAAGAGAAGTACAGAAAGAAGCAACAGATGTGCAGAAAGATGGATGAGGGGCAGAGAAAGAGGCAAGCAAAGTGCAGAAAGAAGGAACAGAAGTGCAGAAAGAGGCAAGAGGGGTGCAGAAAGAGGGAAGAGGGGTGCAGAAAGAGGTAAAAGGGGTGCAGAAAGAAGCAAGAGAGGTGCTGAAAGAAACAAAAGAAGTACAGAAAGAAGGAACAGAGGTGCAGAAAGAGGCAAGAGGAGTACAGAAAGAGGGAAGAGGGGTGCAGAAAGGGGCAAGAAGAGTGCAGAAAGAGGGAAGAGGGGTACAGAAAGAGGCACGAGGGATGCAGAAAGAAGCAACAAATGTGCAGAAAGAAACAAGAGAAGTGCATAAAGAAGCAACAGAGATGCAGAAAGGGGGAAGTGGGGTGGAGAAAGAGGCCAGCAAAATGCAGAAAGAGGCAACAGACATGAAAAAAGGGGGAAGAAGGGTGGAGAAAGAGGCAAGAGGCGTGCAAAAAGAAGAAAGAGAGGTGCAGAAAGAAACAAAAGAAGTGCAGAAAGAAGCAACAGAGATGCAGAAAGAGGCAAGAGGAGCAGAAAGAGGGAACAGGGGTGCAGAAAGAGACATGAGGGGTGCAGAAAGAAGCAAGAGAGGTACAAAAAGAAGCAAGAGAAGTGCAGGAAGAAGCAACAGAGGTGCAGAAAGACGGATGAGGGGCGGAGAAAGAGGCAAGCGAAGTGCAGAAAGAAGCAACAGAGATGAAAAAAGGGGGAAGAAGGGTGGAGAAAGAGGCAAGAGGCGTGCAGAAAGAGAGGTGCAGAAAGAAACAAAAGAAGTGCAGAAAGAAGGAACAGAGGTGCAGAAAGAGGCAAGAGGAGCAGAAAGAGGGAAAAGGGGTGCAGAAAGTGACACGAGGGGTGCAGAAAGAAGCAAGAGAGGTGCATAAAGAAGCAAGAGAAGTGCAGAAAGAAGCAACAGAAGTGCAAAAAGATGGACGAGGGGCGGAGAAAGAGGCAAGCGAAGTGCAGAAAGAAGCAACAGAGATGAAAAAGGGGGAAGAAGGGGGAGAAAGAGGCAAGAGGCATGCAAAAAGAAGAAATAGAGGTGCAGAAAAAAACAAAAGAAGTGCAGAAAGAAGCAACTGAGATGCAGAAAGAGGGAAGAGAAGTACAGAAAGAGGGAAGAGGGGTGCAGAAAGAGGCACGAGGGGTGCAGAAAGAAGCAAGAGAGGTGCATAAAGAAGGAAGAGAAGTGCAACAAGAAGCAACAGAGATGCATAAAGGGGGAAGTGGGGTGGAGAAAGAGGCAAGAGAAGTGCAGAAAGAAGAAACAGAGGTGCAGAAAGAGGCAAGAGGGATGCAGAAAGAGGGACGAGGGGTGCAGAAAGAAGCACAAGTGGTGCAGAAAGAAGCAAGAGAGGTGCAGAAAGAAGCAAGAGTAGTGCAGAAAGAAGCAACAGAGGTGCAGAAAGAAGCAAGAGAGGTGCATAAAGAAGGAAGAGAAGTGCAACAAGAAGCAACAGAGATGCATAAAGGGGGAAGTGGGGTGGAGAAAGAGGCAAGAGAAGTGCAGAAAGAAGAAACAGAGGTGCAGAAAGAGGCAAGAGGGATGCAGAAAGAGGGAAGAGGGGTAGAGAAAGAGGCAAAAGGGGTGCAGAAAGAAGCGAGAGGTGCAGAAAGAAAAAAAAAAAGTACAGAAAGAAGGAACAGAGGTGCAGAAAGAGGCAAGAGGGATGCACAAAGAGGGAAGAGGGGTGTGAAAGAGGCATGAGTAATGCAGAAAGATGCAACAGAGGTGCAGAAAGTGGCAAGAGGGGTGCAAAAAGAGGTAAGAGGGGTGCAGAAAGAGGCATGTGGGGTGCAGGAAGAAGCAAGAGATGTGCAGAAAGAAACAAAAGAAGTACAGAGAGAAAGAACAGAGGTACAGAAAGAGGCAACAGAGGTGCAGAAAGAGGGTAGATGGGTGGAGAAAGAAGCAATGGGGTGCAGAAAGAAGCAAGACAGCAGCAGAAAGAAACAGAAGAAGTGCAGAAAGAAGGAACAGAGGTGCAGAATGAGGCAGGAGGGGTGTAGAAAGAGTGAAGAGGGGTGCAGAAAGAGGTGAGAGGTGCAGAATGAAACAAAAGAAGTACAGAAAAAAGGAACAGAGGTGCAGAAAAGGGGAAGAGCGGTGGAAAAAGAGGCAAGAGAGGTACAGAAAGAAGCAAGAGAGGTGCAGAAACAAACAAAAGAAGTGCAGAAAGAAGGAACAGAGGTGCAGAAAGAGGCAAGAGAAATGCATAAAGAAGAAACAGAGATGCAGAAAGGGGGAAGTGGGGTAGAGAAAGAGGCAAGAGGATACAGAAAGAAACAAGAGAGGTGCAGAAAGAAACAAAAGAAGTGCAGATAGAAGGAACATAGGTGCAGAAAGAGGCAAGAGGGGTGCAGAAAGAGGGAATAGGGGTGTGAAAGAGGCACGAGGTGTGCAGAAAGAAGCAAGAGGCGTGCAGAAAGAAGCAAGAGAGTTGCAGAAAGAAGGGAGAGAGGTGTAGAAATAATCAAGAGAAGTGCAGAAAGAAGAAACAGAGGTGCAGAAAGAGGGATGAGGGGTGGAGAAAGAGGCAAGAGAAGTGCAGAAAGAACCAAGAGAGATGCAAAAAGTGGGAACAGGGGTGGAGAAGTGGCAAGAGGGGTGCAGAAAGAAGCAAGAGAGGTGCAGAAGGAAACAAATAAGTGCAGAAAGAAGGAACAGAGGTGCAGAAAGAGGCAAGAGGGGTGCAGAAAGAGGGAAGAGGGATGCAGAAAGAAGCACGAGTGGTGCAGAAAGAAGCAAGAGGCGTGCAGAAAGAAGCAAGAGTAGTGCAGAAAGAAGCAACAGAGGTGCAGAAAGAGGCAAGAGGGGTGCAAAAAGAGGGAAGAGGGGTGGACAAAGAGGCAAAAGGGGTGTAGAAAGAAGCACGAGGTGCAGAAAAAAATAAAAGAAGTACAGAAAGAAGGAACAGAGGTACAGAAAGAGGCAAGAGGGGTGCAAAAAGAAGCAACTGAGGTGCAGAAAGAGGCAAGAGGGGTGCAAAAAGAGGGAAGAGGGGTGCAGAAAGAGACACTTGGGGTGCAGATAGAAGCAAGAGATGTACAGAAAGAAACAAAAGAAGTGCAGAAAGAAGGAACAGAGGTGCAGAAAGAGGCAAGAGGCGTGCAGAAAGAGGGAAGAGGGATGCAGAAACAGGTAAAAGGGGTGCAGAAAGAGGGAAGAGGGGTGCACAAAAAGGCACAAGAGGCACAGAAAGAAGCATGAGAGGTGCAGAAATAAGCAAGAGAAGTGCAGAAAGAAGCAACAGATGTGCAGAAAGATGGATGAGGGGCAGAGAAAAAGGCAAGCAAAGTGCAGAAAGAAGCAACAGAGATGAAAAAAGGGGGAAGAGGGGTGGAGAAAGAGACAAGAGGTGTGCAGAAATAAGAAAGAGAGATGCAGAAAGAAACAAAAGAAGTGCAGAAAGAAGCAACAGAGGTGCAGAAAGAGGCAGGAGGAGTGCAGAAAGAGGGAAGAGGGGTGCAGAAAAAGGCACAAGGGGTGCAGAAAGATGCAAGCGAGGTGCAGAAAGAAGCACGAGAAGTGCAGAAAGAAGCAACAGAGGTGCAGAAAGACAGATGAGGGGCAGAGAAAGAGGCAAGATAATTGCAGAAAGAAGCAACAGAGATGAAAAAAGGGGGAAGAGGGGTGGAGAAAGAGGCAAGAGGGGTGCAGAAAGAAGCAAGAGAGGTGCAGAAAGAAACCAAAGAAGTGCAAAAAGAAGCAACAGAGATGCAGAAAGGAGGAAGTGGGGTGGAGAAAGAGGCAAGAAGGATACAAAAGGAAGGAAGAGAGTTGCAGAAAGAAACAAAAGAAGTGCAGGGAGAAGGAACAGAGGTGCAGAAAGAGGCAAGAGGGGAGCAGAAAGAGGGAAAAGGGGTGCAGAAAGAGGCACAAGGGTTCCAGAAAGAAGGGGCATAGGTGCAGAAAGAAGAAAGAGAAGTGCAGAAAGAAGAAACAGAGGTGCGGAAAGAGGGATGAGGGGTGGAGAAAGAGGCAATAGAAGTGCAGAAAGAGGCAACATAAGTCCAGAAAGAGGAAGAAAGGTACAGAAAGAAGCAAGAGAAGTGCAGAAAGAACCAACAGAGTTGCAGAAAGTGGCCCACTTTGACTGTACCTTACAACAGACTCATACAAAGTAGTCTAATCACTAATCCTTCTCCCAAGATGTCTTAAACCTCACTTTTCTCTTGAAGGTTCACTATTAATCGACTACTCAGAATGTTAGGCCTACCTACCAAATATAAAACAGCAATACTAAGCATATCACTGTTGTAAGTCTGACCAAGTTTGTGAAGGTATGCATGCATGTCTCTGCTTTTACGGAATGGCACGTTACATTAAAAAAAATAGAAATACTTGAATACCTGTGTTTCAAACAGCATACTCTGTCAATATTTGTACAAAAAGGTGTATGTGTTTCTTTCTGCTCATAATACAGGGCACATGGGTATTCAATAGTATATTTGAGGGGCTCTATAACACGTATATACATAAGACATGTCTGCCTGTGCAACTGAATGACAGAGCAGAACTGAGAACATTTAACCACCTATAGAAGAAGCTACCCACTTTTTAAGCTACCATCTTCAGATACATAACACATGTGAGAATACATATACAAGTAGACATATACCTCAGTCACAAGAGCACGCAGGCCTTTCAACTTGACAGCTAGCACTGCCCATTTGAGTACAGAAAGAGGCGAGAGAAGTACAGAATGAAGCAAGAGATGTGCGGAAAGTAACAAAAGAAGTGCAGAAAGAAGTATCAGAGTTGCAGAAAGAGGCAAGAGGGTTGCAGAAAGAGGGAAGAGGGGTGCAGAAAGAGGTAAAAGGGGTGCAGAAAGAAGCAAGAGAGGTGCAGAAAGAAACAAAAGAAGTACAGAAAGCAGGAACAGAGGTGCAGAAAGAGGCAAGAGGGGTGCAGAAAGAGGGAAGAGGGGTGCACAAAGAGGCACGAGAGGTACAGAAAGAAGCATGAGAGGTGCAGAAATAAGCAAGAGAAGTGCAGAAAGAAGCAACAGATGTGCAGAAAGATGGATGAGGGGCAGAGAAAGAGGCAAGCAAAGTGCAGAAAGAAGCAACAGAGATGAAAAAAGGGAGAAGAGGGGTGGAGAAAGAGGCAAGAGGTGTGCAGAAAAAAGAAAGAGATGCAGAAAGAAACAAAAGAAGTGCAGAAAGAAGCAACAGAGGTGCAGAAAGAGGCAGGAGCAGTGCAGAAAGAGGGAAGAGGGGTGCAGAAAAAGGCACGAGAGGTGCAGAAAGAAGCAAGCGAGGTGCAGAAAGATGCACAAGAAGTGCAGAAAGAAGCAACAGAGGTGCAGAATGAGGCAAGAGGGCAGCAGAAAAACGGAAGAGGGGTGCAGAAAGAGGTGAGAGGTGCAGAATGAAACAAAAGAAGTGCAGAAAAAAAGAACAGAGGTGCAGAAAAGGGGAAGAGCGGTGGAGAAAAGAGGCAAGAGAGGTACAGAAAGAAGCAAGAGAGGTGCAGAAAGAAACAAAAGAAGTGCAGAAAGAAGGAACAGAGGTGCAGAAAGAGGCAAGAGAAATGCAGAAAGAAGCAAACAGAGATGCAGAAAGAGGAAGTGGGGTGAAGAAAGAGGCAAGAGGGATACAGAAAGAAACAAGAGAGGTGCAGAAAGAAACAAAAGAAGTGCAGAAAGAAGAAACAGAGGTGCAGAAAGAGGCAAGAGGGGTGCAGAAAGAGGGAATAGGGGTGTGAAAGAGGCACGAGGTGTGCAGAAAGAAGCAAGAGGCGTGCAGAAAGAAGCAAGAGTAGTGCAGAAAGAAGCAACAGAGGTGCAGAAAGAGGCAAGAGGGGTGCAAAAAGAGGGAAGAGGGGTGGACAAAGAGGCAAAAGGGGTGTAGAAAGAAGCGAGAGGTGCAGAAAGAAAGAAAAGAAGTACAGAAAGAAGGAACAGAGGTGCAGAAAGAGGCAAGAGGGGTGCAAAAAGAAGCAACTGAGGTGCAGAAAGAGGCAAGAGGGGTGCAAAAAGAGGGAAGAGGGGTGCAGAAAGAGACACTTGGGGTGCAGATAGAAGCAAGAGATGTATAGAAAGAAACAAAAGAAGTGCAGAAAGAAGGAACAGAGGTGCAGAAAGAGGCAAGACGGGTGCAGAAAGAGGGAAGAGGGATGCAGAACCAGGTAAAAGGGGTGCAGAAAGAGGGAAGAGAGGTGCACAAAGAGGCACCAGAGGTGCAGAAAGAAGCATAGAGAGGTGCAGAAATAAGCAAGAGAAGTGCAGAAAGAAGCAACAGATGTGCAGAAAGATGGATGAGGGTAGAGAAAGAGGCAAGCAAAGTGCAGAAAGAAGCAACAGAGATGAAAAAAGGGGAAGAGGGGTGGAGAAAGAGACAAGAGGTGTGCAGAAATAAGAAAGAGATGCAGAAAGAAACAAAGAAATGCAGAAAGAAGCAACAGATGTGCAGAAAGAGGCAGGAGGAGTGCAGAAAGAGGGAAGAGGGGTGCAGAAAAAGGCACGAGGGGTGCAGAAAGAAGCAAGCGAGGTGCAGAAAGAAGCACGAGAAGTACATAAAGAAGCAACAGAGGTGCAGAAAGACGGATGAGGGGCAGAGAAAGAGGCAAGAGAATTGCAGAAAGAAGCAACAGAGATGCAGAAAGGGGGAAGTGGGGTGGAGAAAGAGGCAAGAAGGATACAAAAGGAAGCAAGGAAGAGAGTTGCAGAAAGAAACAAAAGAATTGCAGGGAGAAGGAACAGAGGTGCAGAAAGAGGCAAGAGGGGAGCAGAAAGAGGGAAAAGGGGTGCAGAAAGAGGCACAAGGGTTGCAGAAAGAAGGGGCATAGGTGCAGAAAGAAGAAAGAGAAGTGCAGAAAGAAGAAACAGAGGTGCGGAAAGAGGGATGAGGGGTGGAGAAAGAGGCAAGAAAAGTGCAGAAAGAGGCAACAGAAGTCCAGAAAGAGGAAGAAAGGTACAGAAAGAAGCAAGAGAAGTGCAGAAAGAACCAACAGAGTTGCAGAAAGAGGCCCACTTTGACTGTACCTTACAACAGACTCATACAAAGTAGCATAATCACTAATCCTTCTCCCAAGATGTCTTAAACCTCACTTTTCTCTTGAAGGTTCACTATTAATCAACTGCTCAGAATGTTAGGCCTACCTACCAAATATAAAACAGCAATCCTAAGCATATCACTGTTGTAAGTCTGACCAAGTTTGTGAAGGTATGCATGCATGTCTCTGCTTTTACGGAATGGCATGTTACATAAAAATAAAATAGAAATACTTGAATACCTGTGTCTCAAACAGCATACTCTGTCAATATTTGTACAAAAAGGTGTATGTGTTTCTTTCTGCTCATAATACAGGGCACATGGGTATTCAGTAGTATATTTGAGGGGCTCTATAACACCTATATACATAAGACATGTCTGCCTGTGCAACTGAATGACAGAGCAGAACTGAGAACATTTAACCACCTATAGAAGAAGCTACCCACTTTTAAGCTACCATCTTCAGATACATAACACATGTGAGAATACATATACAAGTAGACATATACCTCAGTCACAAGAGCACGCAGACCTTTAAACTTGACAGCTTGCACTGCCCATTTGAGTACAGAAAGAGGCGAGAGAAGTACAGAATGAAGCGAGAGATGTGCGGAAAGTAACAAAAGAAGTGCAGAAAGAAGGATCAGAGGTGCAGAAAGAGGCAAGAGGGTTGCAGAAAGAGGGAAGAGGGGTGCAGAAAGAGGTAAAAGGGGTGCAGAAAGAAGCAAGAGAGGTGCAGAAAGAAACAAAAGAAGTACAGAAAGCAGGAACAGAGGTGCAGAAAGAGGCAAGAGGGGTGCAGAAAGAGGGGTGCACAAAGAGGCACGAGAGGTACAGAAAGAAGCATGAGAGGTGCAGAAATAAGCAAGAGAAGTGCAGAAAGAAGCAACAGATGTGCAGAAAGATGGATGAGGGGCAGAGAAAGAGGCAAGCAAAGTGCAGAAAGAAGCAACAGAGATGAAAAAAGGGGGAAGAGGGGTGGAGATAGAGGCAACAGGTGTGCAGAAAGAAGAAAGAGAGATGCAGAAAGAAACAAAAGAAGTGCAGAAAGAAGCAACAGAGGTGCAGAAAGAGGCAGGAGGAGTGCAGAAAGAGGGAAGAGGGGTGCAGAAAAAGGCACGAGAGGTGCAGAAAGAAGCAAGCGAGGTGCAGAAAGATGCACAAGAAGTGCAGAAAGAAGCAACAGAGGTGCAGAATGAGGCAAGAGGGCAGCAGAAAAACGGAAGAGGGGTGCAGAAAGAGGTGAGAGGTGCAGAATGAAACAAAAGAAGTGCAGAAAAAAAGAACAGAGGTGCAGAAAAGGGGAAGAGCGGTGGAAAAAGAGGCAAGAGAGGTACAGAAAGAAGCAAGAGAGGTGCAGAAAGAAACAAAAGAAGTGCAGAAAGAAGGAACAGAGGTGCAGAAAGAGGCAAGAGAAATGCAGAAAGAAGAAACAGAGATGCAGAAAGGGGGAAGTGGGGTAGAGAAAGAGGCAAGAGGGATACAGAAAGAAACAAGAGAGGTGCAGAAAGAAACAAAAGAAGTGCAGATAGAAGAAACAGAGGTGCAGAAAGAGGCAAGAGGGGTGCAGAAAGAGGGAATAGGGGTGCAGAAAGAGGCACGAGGTGTGCAGAAAGAAGCAAGAGAGCGTGCAGAAAGAAGCAAGAGAAGTGCAGAAAGAAGCAACAGAGGTGCAGAAAGAGGCAAGAGGGGTGCAGAAAGAGGGAAGAGAGGTGGACAAAGAGGCAAAGAGGTGTAGAAAGAAGCGAGAGGTGCAGAAAGAAAGAAAGAGAAGTACAGAAAGAAGGAACGGAGGTGCAGAAAGAGGCAAGAGGGTGCAAAAGAAGCAACTGAGGTGCAGAAAGAGGCAAGAGAGGTGCAAAAAGAGGAAGAGGGGTGCAGAAAGAGACACTTGGGGTGCAGATAGAAGCAAGAGATGTATATAAAGAAACAAAAGAAGTGCAGAAAGAAGGAACAGAGGTGCAGAAAGAGGCAAGACGGGTGCAGAAAGAGGGAAGAGGGATGCAGAAAAAGGCACGAGAGGTGCAGAAAGAAGCAAGCGAGGTGCAGAAAGATGCACAAGAAGTGCAGAAAGAAGCAACAGAGGTGCAGAATGAGGCAAGAGGGCAGAAAACGGAAGAGGGTGCAGAAAGAGGTGAGAGGTGCAGAATGAAACAAAGAAGTGCAGAAAAAAGAACAGAGGTGCAGAAAGGGGAAGAGCGGTGGAAAAAGAGGCAAGAGAGGTACAGAAAGAAGCAAGAGAGGTGCAGAAAGAAACAAAGAAGTGCAGAAAGAAGGAACAGAGGTGCAGAAAGAGGCAAGAGAAATGCAGAAAGAAGAAACAGAGATGCAGAAAGGGGAAGTGGGGTAGAGAAAGAGGCAAGAGGGATACAGAAAGAAACAAGAGAGGTGCAGAAAGAAACAAAAGAAGTGCAGATAGAAGGAACATAGGTGCAGAAAGAGGCAAGAGGGGTGCAGAAAGAGGGAACAGGGGTGTGAAAGAGGCACGAGGTGTGCAGAAAGAAGCAAGAGGCGTGCAGAAAGAAGCAAGAGTAGTGCAGAAAGAAGCAACAGAGGTGCAGAAAGAGGCAAGAGGGGTGCAAAAAGAGGGAAGAGGGGTGGACAAAGAGGCAAAAGGGATGTAGAAAGAAGCGAGAGGTGCAGAAAGAAAAGAAGTACAGAAAGAAGGAACAGAGGTGCAGAAAGAGGCAAGAGGGGTGCAAAAAGAAGCAACTGAGGTGCAAAAAGAGGTAAAAGGGGTGCAGAAAGAGGGAAGAGGGGTGCAGAAAGAGACACTTGGGGTGCAGAAAGAAGCAAGAGAGTGTGCAGAAAGAAACAAAAGAAGTGCAGAAAGAAGGAACAGAGGTGCAGAAAGAGGCAAGACGGGTGCAGAAAGAGGAAGAGGATGCAGAAACAGGTACAAGGGGTGCAGAAAGAGGGAAGAGGGGTGCACAAAAAGGCACCAGAGGTACAGAAAGAAGCATGAGAGGTGCAGAAATAAGCAAGAGAAGTGCAGAAAGAAGCAACAGATGTGCAGAAAGATGGATGAGGGGCAGAGAAAGAGGCAAGCAAAGTGCAGAAAGAAGCAACAGAGATGAAAAAAGGGGGAAGAGGGGTGGAGAAAGAGACAAGAGGTGTGCAGAAATAAGAAAGAGAGATGCAGAAAGAAACAAAAGAAGTGCAGAAAGAAGCAACAGAGGTGCAGAAAGAGGCAGGAGGAGTGCAGAAAGAGGGAAGAGGGGTGCAGAAAAAGGCACGAGGGGTGCAGAAAGAAGCAAGCGAGGTGCAGAAAGAAGCACGAGAAGTGCAGAAAGAAGCAACAGAGGTGCAGAAAGACGGATGAGGGGCAGAGAAAGAGGCAAGAGAATTGCAGAAAGAAGCAACAGAGATGAAAAAAGGGGGAAGAGGGGTGGAGAAAGAGGCAAGAGGGGTGCAGAAAGAAGCAAGAGAGGTGCAGAAAGAAACAAAAGAAGTGCAAAAAGAAGCAACAGAGATGCAGAAAGGGGGGAGTGGGGTGGAGAAAGAGGCAAGAAGGATACAAAAGGAAGGAAGGAAGAGAGTTGCAGAAAGAAACAAAAGAAGTGCAGGGAGAAGGAACAGAGGTGCAGAAACAGGCAAGAGGGGAGCAGAAAGAGGGAAAAGGGGTGCAGAAAGAGGCACAAGGGTTGCAGAAAGAAGGGACATAGGTGCAGAAAGAAGCAAGAGAAGTGCAGAACGAAGCAACAGAGGTGCGGAAAGAGGGATGAGGGGTGGAGAAAGAGGCAAGAGAAGTGCAGAAAGAGGCAACAGAAGTCCAGAAAGAGGAAGAAAGGTACAGAAAGAAGCAAGAGAAGTGCAGAAAGAACCAACAGATTTGCAGAAAGAGGCCCACTTTGACTGAACCTTACAACAGACTCATACAAAGTACCCTAATCACTAATCCTTCTCCCAAGATGTCTTAAACCTCACTTTTCTCTTGAAGGTTCACTATTAATCGACTGCTCAGAATGTTAGGCCTACCTACCAAATATAAAACAGCAATCCTAAGCATATCACTGTTGTAAGTCTGACCAAGTTTGTGAAGGTATGCATGCATGTCTCTGCTTTTACGGAACGACATGTTACCTAAAAAAAAAAATAGAAATACTTGAATACGTGTGTTTCAAACAGCATACTCTGTCAATATTTGTACAAAAAGGTGTATGTGTTTCTTTCTGCTCATAATACAGGGCACGTGGGTATTCAATAGTATATTTGAGGGGCTCTATAACACCTATATACATAAGACATGTCTGCCTGTGCAATTGAATGACAGAGCAGAACTGAGAACATTTAACCACCTATAGAATAAGCTACCCACTTTTAAAGCTACCATCTTCAGATGCATAACACATGTGAGAATACATATACAAGTAGACATATACCTCAGTCACAAGAGCACGCAGACCTTTGAATTTGACAGCTTGCACTTCCCAATTGAGTACAGAAAGAGGCGAAAGAAGTACAGAAAGAAGCAAGAGATGTGCAGAAAGAAACAAAAGAAGGAACACGAGGGGTGCAGAAAGAAGCAAGCGAGGTGCAGAAAGAAGCACGAGAAGTGCAGAAAGAAGCAACAGAGGTGCAGAAAGACGGATGAGGGGCAGAGAAAGAGGCAATAGAATTGCAGAAAAAAGCAACAGAGATGAAAAAAGGGGGAAGTGTGGTGGAGAAAGAGGCAAGAGGGTGCAGAATGAAGCAAGAGAGGTGCAGAAAGAAACAAAAGAAGTGCAAAATGAAGCAACAGAGATGCAGAAAGGGGGAAGTGGGGTGGAGAAAGAGGCAAGAAGGATACAGAAGGAAGCAAGAGAGTTGCAGAAAGAAACAAAAGAGGTGCAGGGAGAAGGAACAGAGGTGCAGAAAGAGGCAAGAGGGGAGCAGAAAGAGGGAAAAGGGGTGCAGAAAGAGGCACAAGGGTTGCAGAAAGAAGGGACATAGGTGCAGAAAGAAGCAAGAGAAGTACAGAAAGAAGCAACATAGGTGCAGAAAGAGGGATTAGGGGTGGAGAAAGAGGCAAGAGAAGGGCAGAAAGAGGCAACAGAAGTCCAGAAAGAGGAAGAAAGGTACAGAAAGAAGCAAGAGAAGTGCAGAAAGAACCAACAGAGTTGCAGAAAGAGGCCCACTTTGACTGTACCTTACAACAGACTCATACAAAGTAGCCTAATCACTAATCCTTCTCCCAAGATGTCTTAATCCTCACTTTTCTCTTGAAGGTTCACTATTAATCGACTGCTCAGAATGTTAGGCCTACCTACCAAATATAAAACAGCAATCCTAAGCATATCACTTTTGTAAGTCTGACCAAGTTTGTGAAGGTATGCATGCGTGTCTCTGCTTTTACAGAATGACATGATACATACAAAAATAAACATAGAAATACTTGAATACCTGTGTTTCAAATAGCATACTCTGTCAATATGTGTACAAAAAGGTGTATGTGTTTCTTTCTGCTCATAATACAGGGCACATGGGTATTCAATAGTATATTTGAGGGGCTCTATAACACCTATATACATAAGACACGTCTGCCTGTACAACTGAATGACAGAGCAGAACTGAGAACATTTAACCACCTATAAAAGAAGCTACCCACTTTTTAAGCTACCATCTTCAGATGCATAACACATATGAGAAAACATATACAAGTAGACATATACCTCAGTCACAAGAGCACGCAGACCTTTAAACTTGACAGCTTGCACTTCCCATTTGAGAACAGAAAGAGGCGAGAGAAGTACAGAATAAAGCGAGACATATGCGGAAAGTAACAAAAGAAGTACAGAAAGAAGTAACAGAGGTGCAGAAAGAGGCAAGAGGGTTGCAAAAAGAGGGAAGATGGGTGCAGAAAGAGGTAAAAAGGGTGCAGAAAGAAGCAAGAGAGGTGCAGAAAGAAACAAAAGAAGTTCAGAAAGAAGGAACAGAGGTGCAGAAAGAGGCAAGAGGGGTGCAGAAAGAGGGAAGAGGGGTGCAGAAAGAGGCACGAGAGGTGCAGAAAGAAGCATGAGAGGTGCAGAAAGAAGCAAACAAGGTGCAGAAAGAAAGCACAGAAGTGCAGAAAGAAGCAACAGAGGTGCAGAAAGACGGATGAGGGGCGAGAAGAGGCAACAGAGTGCAGAAAGAAGAGAGATGCAGAAAGAAGCAAGACAGTGCAGAAAGAGTGCAGAAGAAGTGCAGAAAGAGAGGAAGTAGGGGTGCAGAAAAGGCACAAGGGGTCAGAGAAGCAAGCGAGGTGCAGAAAGAATGCAAAGAAGCAAGAGAGGTGCAGAAAGACGGATGAGGGCAGAGAAAGAGGCAAGAGAATTGCAGAAAGAAGCAACAGAGATGCAGAAAGGGGGAAGTGGGGTGGAGAAAAGAGGCAAGAGGGGCGCAGAAAGAAGCAAGAGAGGTGCAGAAAGAAACAAAAGAAGTGCAGGGAGAAGGAACAGAGGTGCAGAAAGAGGCAAGAGGGGAGCAGAAAGAGGGAAAAGGGGTGCAGAAAGAGGCACAAGGGTTGCAGAAAGAAGGGACATAGGTGCAGAAAGAAGCAAGAGAAGTGCAGAAGGAAGCAACAGAGGTGCGGAAAGAGGGATGAAGGGTGGAGAAAGAGGCAAGAGAAGTGCAGAAAGAGGCAACAGAAGTCCAGAAAGAGGAAGAAAGGTACAGAAAGAAGCAAGAGAAGTACAGAAAGAACCAACAGAGTTGCAGAAAGAGCCCCACTTTGACTGTACCTTACAACAGACTCATACAAAGTAGCCTAATCACTAATCCTACTCCCAAGATGTCTTAAACCTCACTTGTCTCTTGAAGGTTCACTATTAATCGACTGCTCACAATGTTAGGCCTACCTACCAAATATAAAACAGCAATCCTAAGCATATCACTGTTGTAAGTCTGACCAAGTTTGTGAAGGTATGCATGCATGTCTCTGCTTTTACCGAATGACATGTTACATACAAATAAACATAGAAATACTTGAATACCTGTGTTTCAAACAGCATACTCTGTCAATATGTGTACAAAAAGGTGTATGTGTTTCTTTCTGCTCATAATACAGGGCACATGGGTATTCAATAGTATATTTGAGGGGCTCTATATCACCTATATACATAAGACATGTCTGCCTGTGCAATTGAATGACAGAGCAGAACTGAGAACATTTAACCACCTATAGAAGAAGCTACCCACTTTTAAAGCTACCATCTTCAGATGCATAACACGTGTGAGAATACATATACAAGTAGACATATACCTCAGTCACAAGAGCACGCAGACCTTTGAATTTGACAGCTTGCACTTCCCAATTGAGTACAGAAAGAGGCGAGAGTAGTACAGAAAGAAGCAAGATATGTGCAGAAAGAAACAAAAGAAGTGAAGAAAGAAGGAACAGAGGTGCAGAAAGAGGCAAGATTGGTGCAGAAAGAAACAAAAGAAGTACAGAAAGAAGGAACAGAGGTGCAGAAAGAGGCAAGAGGGGTGCAGAAAGAGGGAAGAGGGGTGCAGAAAGAGGCACGAGGGGTGCAGAAAGAAGCAAGAGAGGTGCAGAAATAAGCAAGAGAAGTGCAGAAAGAAGCAACAGAGGTGCAGAAAGACGGATGAGGTGCAGAGAAAGAGGCAAGCGAAGTGCATAAAGTAGCAACAGAGATGAAAAAAGGGGAAGAGGGTTGGAGAAAGAAGCAAGAGAGGTGCAGAAAGAAACAAAAGAAGTGCAGAAAGAAGCAACAGAGGTGCAGAAAGAGGCAGGAGGGGTGTAGAAAGAGTGAAGAGGGGTGCAGAAAGAGGCAAGAGGAGTGCAGAAAGAGGGATGAGGGGTGCAGAAAGAAACAAATAAGTGCAGAAAGAAGGAACAGAGGTGCAGAAAGAGGCAAGAGGGGTGCAGAAAGAGGGAAGAGGAGTGCAGAAAGAAGCATGAGTGGTGCAGAAAGAAGCAAGAGAGGTGCATAAAGAAGCAAGAGTAGTGCAGAAAGAAGCAACAGAGGTGCAGAAAGAGGAAGAGGGGTGCAAAAAGAGGGAAGAGGGGTGGACAAAGAGGCAAAAGGGGTGCAGAAAGAAGCGAGAGGTACAGAAAGAAAGAAAAGAAGTACAGAAAGAAGGAACAGAGGTGCAGAAAAAGGCAAGAGGGTTGCAAAAAGAAGTAACTGAGGTGCAGAAAGAGGCAATAGGGGTGCAAAAAGAGGGAAGAGGGGTGCAGAAAGAGACACTTGGGGTGCAGAGAGAAGCAAGAGATGTGCAGAAAGAAACAAAAGAAGTCCAGAAAGAAAGAACAGAGGTGCAGAAAGAGGCAACAGGGGTGCAGAAAGAAGCAAGACAGCTGCAGAAAGAAACAGAAGTGCAGAAAGAAGGAACAGAGGTCAGAAAGAGGCAAGAGGAGCAGAAAGAGGGAAAAGGGGTTCAGAAAGAGACACGAGGGGTACAGAAAGAAGCAAGAGAGGTACAGAAAGAAGTAAGAGACGTGCAGAAAGAAGCAACAGAGGTGCAGAAAGACGGATGAGGGGCAGAGAAAAAGGCAAGCAAAGTGCAGAAAGAAGCAACAGAGATGAAAAAAGGGGAAGAAGGGTGGAGAAAGAGGCAAGAGGCGTGCAAAAAGAAGAAAGAGAGGTGCAGAAAGAAACAAAAGAAGTACAGAAAGAAGCAACAGAGATGCAGAAAGAGGCAAGAGGAGTGCAGAAAGAGAGAAGAGGGGTGCAGAAAGTGGCACAAGGGGTGCAGAAAGAAGCAAGAGAGGTGCAGAAAGAAAGAAGAGAAGTGCAACAAGAAGTAACAGAGATGCAGAAAGGGGGAAGTGGGGTGGAGAAAGAGGCAAGAAGGATACAGAGAGGCAAGAGGGGAGCAGAAAGAGGGGAAAGTGGTGCATAAAGACGCACAAGGGTTGCAGAAAGAAGGGACAGAGGTGTAGAAGGAAGCAAGAGAAGTGCAGAAAGATGCAACAGAGGTGCAGAAAAATGGATGAGGGGTGGAGAAAGAGGCAATAGAAGTGCAGAAAGAACCAACAGAGATGAGAAAACGAGGAACAGGGGTGGAGAAAGTGGCAAGAGGGATGCAGAAAGAAGCAAGAGTGGTGAAGAAAGAAACAAAAGAACAGAAAGAAGGAACTGAGGTGCAGAAAGAGGCAAGAGGGGTGCAGAAAGAGGGACAAGGGGTGCAGAAAGAAGCACAAGTGGTGCAGAAAGAAGCAAGAGAGGTGCAGAAAAAAGCAAGAGTAGTGCAGAAAGAAGCAACAGAGGTGCAGAAAGAGGCAAGAGCGGTGCAAAAAGAAGGAAGAGGGGTGGAGAAAGAGGCAAAAGGGGTGCAGAAAGAAGCGAGAGGTGCAGAAAGAAAGAAAAAAAGTACAGAAAGAAGGAACAGAAATGCAGAAAGAGGCAGGAGGGGTGCAGAAAGAGGGAAGAGGGGTGTGAAAGAGGCACAAGTAGTGCAGAAAGATGCAAGAGGAGTGCAGAAAGAAGCAACAGAGGTGCAGAAAGTGGCAAGAGGGGTGCAAAAAGAGGGAAGAGGGGTGCAGAAAGAGGCACGTGGGATGCAGGAAGAAGCAAGAGATGTGCAGAAAGAAACAAAAGAAGTACAGAAAGAAAGAACAGAGGTGCATAAAGAGGTAACAGGGGTGCAGAAAGAGGGGAGATGGGTGGAGAAAGAGGCAAGGGGGTGCAGAAAGAAGCAAGACAGCAGCAGAAAAAAACAGAAGAAGTGCAGAAAGAAGGAACAGAGGTGCTGAAAGAAGCAAGCTGGGTGCAGAAAAATGGAAGAGGGGTGCAGAAAGAAGTGAGAGGTGCAGAATTAAACAAAAGAAGTGCAGAAAGAAGAAACAGAGATGCAGAAAGGGGGAAGTGGGGTGGGGAAAGAGTCAAGAGGGATACAGAAAGAAACAAGAGAGGTGCAGAAAGAAACAAAAGAAGTGCAGATAGAAGGAACATAGGTGCAGAAAGAGGCAAGAGGGGTGCAGTAAGAGGGAATAGGGGTGTGAAAGAGGCATGAGGGGTGCAGAAAGAAGCAAGAGGCATGCAGAAAGGAGCAAGAGAGTTGCAGAAAGAAGGGACAGAGGTGTAGAAATAATTAAGAGAAGTGCAGAAAGAAGAAACAGAGGTGCAGAAAGAGGGATGAGGGGTGGAGAAAGAGGCAAGAGAAGTGCAGAAAGAACCAAGAGAGATGCAAAAAGGGGGAACAGGGCTGGAGAAAGTGGCAAGAGGGGTGCAGAAAGAAGCAAGAGAGGTGCAGAAAGAAACAAATATGTGCAGAAAATAGGAACAGAGGTGCAGAAAGAGGCAAGAGGGGTGCGGAAAGAGGGAAGAGGGGTACAGAAAGAAGCACGAGTGGTGCAGAAAGAAGCAAGAGAGGTGCAGAAAGAAGCAAGAGTAGTGCAGAAAGAAGCAAGAGTAGTGCAGAAAGTAGCAACAGAGGTGCAGAAAGAGGCAAGAGGGATGCAAAAAGAGGGAAGAGGGGTGGACAAAGAGGCAAAAGGGGTGCAGAAATAAGCGAGAGGTGCAGAAAGAAAGAAAAGTAGTACAGAAAGAAGGAACAGAGGTGCAGAATGAGGCAAGAGGGGTGCAGAAAGAAGCAACAGAGGTGCAGAAAGAGGCAAGAGGGGTTCAAAAAGAGGGAAGAGGGGTGCAGAAAGAAGCAAGAGATGTGCAGAAAGAAACAAAAGAAGTGCAGAAAGAAAGAACAGAGGTGCAGAAAGAGGCAACAGGGGTGCAGAAAGAGGGTGGATGGGTGGAGAAAGAGCCAAGGGGGTGCAGAAAGAAGCAAGACAGCTGCAGAAAGAAACAGAAGTGCAGAAAGAAGGAACAGAGGTGCAGAAAAAGGGAAGAGGGGTGGAGAAAGAGACAAGAGAAGCACAGAAAGAAGCTACAGTGATGCAGAAAGGGGGAAGAGGGATGGAAAAAGAGGCAAGAGGGGTGCAGAAAGAAGCAAGAGAGGTGCAGAAAGAAACAAAGGAAGTGCAGAAAGAAGGAACAGAGGCGCAGAAAGAGGCAGGAGGGGTGTAGAAAGAGTGAAGAGGGGTGCAGAAAGAGGCAAGAGGAGTGCAGAAAGAGGGATGAGGGGTTCAGAAAGAGGCACGAGGGGTGCAGAAAGAAGCAAGAGAGATGCAGAAAGAAGCAAGAGAAATGCAGAAAGAAGCAACAGAGATACAGAAAGGGGGAAGTGGGGTGGAGAAAGAGGCAAGAGGGATAGAGAAAGAGGCAAGAGGGATAGAGAAAGAAACAAGAGAGATACAGAAAGAAACAAAAGAAATGCAGATAGAAGGAACATAGGTGAAGAAAGAGGCAAGAGGGGTGCAGAAAGAGGGAATAGGGGTGTGAAAGAGGCACGAGGAGTGCAGAAAAAAGCAAGAGGCATGTAGAAAGAAGCAAGAGAGTTGCAGAAAGAAACAAAAGAAGTGCAGAAAGAAGGAACAGAGGTGTAGAAAGAGGCAAGAGGGGTGCAGAAAGAAGGAAGAGGTGTGCAGAAAGAGGCACAAGGGTTGCAGAAAGAAGGGGCAGAGGTGTAGAAATAATCAAGAGAAGTGCAGAAAGAAGAAACAGAGGTGCAGAAAGAGGGATGAGGGGTGGAGAAAAAGGCAAGAGAAGTGCAGAAAGAACCAACAGAGATGCAAAAAGGGGGAACAGGGGTGGAGAAAGTGGCAAGAGGGGTGCAGAAAGAAGCAAGAGAGGTGCAGAAAGAAACAAATATGTGCAGAAAGAAGGAACAGAGGTGCAGAAAGAGGCAAGAGGGGTGCAGAAAGAGGGAAGAGGGGTGCAGAAAGAAGCACGAGTGGTGCAGAAAGAAGCAAGAGAGGTGTAGAAAGAAGCAGGAGGACTGCAGAAAGAAGCAACAGAGGTGCAGAAAGAGGCAAGAGAGGTGCAAAAAGAGGGAAGAGGGGTGCAGAAAGAGGCACGAGGGGTGCAGAAAGAAGCAAGCGTTGTGCTGAAAGAAACAAAAGAATTGCAGAAAGAAAGAACAGAGGTGCAGAAAGAGGCAAGTAGGGGTGCAAAAGAGGGAAGAGGGGTGCAGAAAGAGACACGTGTGGTGCAGAAAGAAACAAGAGATGTGCAGAAAGAAACAAAAGTGAAAAGAAGGGTGCAGAAAGAAGGAACAGAGGTGCAGAAAGAGGCAACGAGGGGTGCAGAAAGAAGCAAGAGAGCTGCAGAAAGAAACAAGAAGTGCAGAAAGAAGGAACAGAGGTGCAGAAAGAGGCAAGAGGAGCAGAAAGAGGGAAAAGGGGTACAGAAGAGACACGAGGGGTACAGAAAGAAGCAAGAGAGGTACAGAAAGAAGCAAGAGACGTGCAGAAAGAAGCAACAGAGGTGCAGAAAGACAGATGAGGGGCAGAGAAAAAGGCAAGCAAAGAGCAGAAAGAAGCAACAGAGATGAAAAAAGGGGAAGAAGGGTGGAGAAAGAGGCAAGAGGTGTGCAAAAAGAAGAAAGAGAGGTGCAGAAAGAAACAAAAGAAGTACAGAAAGAAGCAACAGAGATGCAGAAAGAGGCAAGAGGAGTGCAGAAAGAGAGAAGAGGGGTGCAGAAAGTGGCACAAGGGGTGCAGAAAGAAGCAAGAGAGGTGCAGAAAGAAAGCAAGAGAAGTGCATACAAGAAGCAACAGAGATGCAGAAAGGGGGAAGTGGGGTGGAGAAAGAGGCAAGAGGGATACAGAGAGGCAAGAGGGGAGCAGAAAGAGGGAAAGTAGTGCATAAAGACGCACAAGGGTTGCAGAAAGAAGGGACAGAGGTGTAGAAAGAAGCAAGAGAAGTGCAGAAAGATGCAACAGAGGTGCAGAAAGATGGATGAGGGGTGGAGAAAGAGGCAAGAGAAGTGCAGAAAGAACCAACAGAGATGCAGAAAGGAGGAACAGGGGTGGAGAAATTGGCAAGAGGGGTGCAGAAAGAAGCAAGAGTGGTGCAGAAAGAAACAAAAAGAACAGAAAGAAGGAACAGAGGTGCAGAAAGAGGCAAGAGGGGTGCAGAAAGAGGGACAGAGGGGTGCAGAAAGAAGCACAAGTGGTGCAGAAAGAAGCAAGAGAGGTGCAGAAAGAAGCAAGAGTAGTGCAGAAAGAAGCAACAGAGGTGCAGAAAGAGGCAAGAGCGGTGCAAAAAGAAGGAAGAGGGGTGGAGAAAGAGGCAAAAGGGGTGCAGAAAGAAGTGAGAGGTGCAGAAAGAAAGAAAAAAAGTACAGAAAGAAGGAACAGAGATGCAGAAAGAGGCAGGAGGGGTGCATAAAGAGGGAAGAGGGGTGTGAAAGAGGCACAAGTAGTGCAGAAAGATGCAAGAGGAGTGCAGAAAGAAGCAACAGAGGTGCAGAAAGTGGCAAGAGGGGTGCAAAAAGAGGGAAGAGGGGTGCAGAAAGAGGCACGTGGGATGCAGGAAGAAGCAAGAGATGTGCAGAAAGAAACAAAAGAAGTACAGAAAGAAAGAACAGAGGTGCAGAAAGAGGCAACAGGGGTGCAGAAAGAGGGTGAGATGGGTGGAGAAAGAGGCAAGTGGGTGCAGAAAGAAGCAAGACAGCTAGCAGAAAGAAACAGAAGAAGTGCAGAAAGAAGGAACAGAGGTGCAGAAAGAGGCAAGAGGGGTGCAGAAAGAATGGAAGAGGGGTGCAGAAAGAAGTGAGAGGTGCAGAAATAAACAAAAGAAGTGCAGAAAGAAGGAACAGAGGTGCAGAAAGAGAGGCAAGAGAAATGCAGAAAGAAGAAACAGAGATGCAGAAAGGGGGAAGAGGCATGGAGAAAGAGTCAAGAGGGATGCAGAAAGAAACAAGGAGAGGTGCAGAAAGAAACAAAAGAAGTGCAGAAAGAAGGAACAGAGGTGCAGAAAGAGGCAAGAGGGGTGCAGAAAGAGGGAAGAGGGGTGTAGAAAGAGGCATGAGGGGTGCAGAAAGAAGCATGAGAGCATGCAGAAAGAAGCAAGAGAGGTGCAGAAAGAAGGAACAGAGGTGCAGAAAGAAGCAAGAGAAGTGCAGAAAGAAGCAACAGAGGTGCAGAAAGAGGGATGAGGGGTGGAGAAAGAGGCAAGAGAAGTGCAGAAAGAACCAGAGAGAAGCAAAAGGGGGAACAGGGCTGAGAAAGTGGCAAGAGGAGTGCAGAAAGAAGCAAGAGAGGTGCAGAAAGAAACAAATATGTGCAGAAAATAGGAACAGAGGTGCAGAAAGAGGCAAGAGGGGTACGGGAAGAGGGGTGCAGAAAGAAGCACGAGTGGTGCAGAAAGAAGCAAGAGAGGTGCAGAAAGAAGCAAGAGTAGTGCAGAAAGAAAGCAACAGAGGTGCAGAAAGAGGCAACAGGGATGCAGAAAGAGGGAAGAGGGGTGGACAAAGAGGCAAAGGGGTGCAGAAATAAGCGAGAGAGTGCAGAAAGAAACAAAAGTAGTGCAGAAAGAAGGAACAGAGGTGCAGAATGAGGCAAGAGGGGTGCAGAAAGAAGCAACAGAGGTGCAGAAAGAGGCAAGAGGGGTTCAGAAAGAGGGAAGAGGGGTGCAGAAAGAAGCAAGAGATGTGCAGAAAGAAACAAAAGAAGTGCAGAAAGAAGGAACAGAGGTGCAGAAAGAAGCAGGAGGACTGCAGAAAGAAGCAACAGAGGTGCAGAAAGAGGCAAGAGAGGTGCAAAAAGAGGGAAGAGGGGTGCAGAAAGAGGCACAAGGGGTGCAGAAAGAAGCAAGCGCCATGCTGAAAGAAACAAAAGAATTGCAGAAAGAAGGAACAGAGGTGCAGAAAGAAGCAAGAGGGGTGCAGAAAGAGGAAAAAGGGGTGAAGAAAGAAGTGAGAGGTGCAGAAAGAAAGAAAAGAAGTGCAGAAAGAAGCAAGAGGGGTGCAGAAAGAGGAAAAAGGGGTGAAGAAAGAAGTGAGAGGTGCAGAAAGAAAGAAAAGAAGAGCAGAAAGAAGGAACAGAGGTGCAGAAAGAGGCAAGAGGGGTGCACAAAGAAGGAAGAGGGGTGAGAAAGAGGCACGAGGGGTGCAGAAAGAAGCAAGAGATGTGCAGAAAGAAACAAAAGAAGTGCAGAAAGAAAGAATAGAGGTGCAGAAAGAGGCAACAGGGGTGCAGAGAGCTGGTGAATGGGTAGAGAAAGAGGCAAGGGGGTGCAGAAAGAAGCAAGAGAGCTGCAGAAAGAAATAGAAGAAGTGCAGAAAAAAGGAACAGAGGTGCAGAAAGAGGCACAATGAGTGCAGAAAGAGGGAAGAGGGATACAGAAAGAGGCAAAAGGGGTACAGAAAGAAGTGAGAGGTACAGAAAGAAACAAAAGAAGTGCAGAAAGAAGGAACAGAGGTGCAGAAACAGGCAAGATGGGTGCGGGAAGAGGTGTGTGAAAGAGGCACGAAGGGTGCAGAAAGAAGCAAGAGAGGAGTAGAAACAAGCAACAGAGTTGCAGAAAGAGGGATGAGGGTGGATAAAGAGGCAAGAGAAGTGCAGAATGAAGCAACAGAGATGCAAAAAGGGTGAACAGGGATGGAGAAAGTTGCAAGAGGGGTGCAGAAAGAAGCAAGAGAGGTGCAGAAAGAAACAAAAGAAGTGCAGAAAGAAGGAACAGAGGTGCAGAAAGAGGCAAGAGGGGTGCAGAAAGAGGCAAGAGTGGTGCAAAAAGAGGGAAGAGGGGTGCAGAAAAAAGCAAGAGACGTGTAGAAAAAAACCAAAGAAGTGCAGAAAAAAGGAACAGAGGTGCAGAAAGAGGCAACAGGGGTTCAGAAAGAGGGGTGGAGAAAGAGGCAAGGGGGTGCAGAAAGAAGCATGAGAGCTGCAGAAAGAATCAAAAGAAGTGCAGAAAGAAGGAATAGAGGTGCAGAAAGAGGGAGGAGGGGTGCAGAAAGAGGCAAAAGGGGTGCAGAAAGAAAGAAAAGAAGTGCAGAAAGAAGGAACAGAGGTGCAGGAAGAGGCAAGAGGGGTGTGGGAAGAAGGATGTAAAAGAGGCACGAGGAGTGCAGAAAGAAGCCAGAGAGGTGCAGAAAGAAGCAACAGAGATGCAGAAAAGGGTAAGAGGGGTGGTGAAAGAGGGAAGAGGGGTACAGAAAGAAGAAAGAGAGGTGCAGAAAGAAACAAAAGAATTGCAGAAAGAAGGAACAGAGGTGCAGAAAGAGGCAGGAGGGGCGCGGGAAGATGGGTGCAGAAAGAGGCAAGAGAGGTGCAGAAAGAGGCAAGAAGGGTGCAACAAGAAGCAAGTGAGGTGCAGAAAGAGGCAACAGAGGTGCCGAAAGAGGCAAAACAGGTGCAGAAAGTAGAAGAGATTTTCAGAAAGAGGCAAGAGAAGTGCAGAAAAAAAGAGGTGCAGAAAGAAGCAACAGAAATGCAGAAAGAGGTAAGAGAGGCGCAGAAAGAAGCAAGAGTGGCTTGTACATCATTAGTATCAATTTAACACCCACATTTAGCAATAAGTAACAGGTGACCATTCTAGGTTTTCAAAGGACCTTCCAGCACGCTGTAACACTTGTCGCTGTATTTTTGGTAACGTTTGAGCTAGAAACAAGGCTTTTTTTGTTCAAATCTGCAGATTAGGCAACAGATTATGGATTATGTGGCAAAATGCAGAAAATGTATAACTGTGCGAAAGTCGGTGCAGCCAAACAGTCAGATAATTCCAGTGGCCCTGCTCATACCTCTGACTAGGTCCAGAAGTGCTCCTCAGTGATTCCTTCTTTTTTTGTCTCATTCAGTTAATAGTTTAGCTTCTATGGAAACGAGGAAGACTAAACCTGAGGTTACCACTCCACAACACAGACTACCATACCACATACTTACTCTCCATAACACATAATCCCACTCTACATAATTCCTATACTACTAAATACCACATACTTTCTATCCACATAATTTCACTGCACAACATACCACATAATTCCACTACACACAACGTACATCCACTTCACTCCAAAAAACAATAGTAAAAAACTTTTACATTTACAACGCCAATAGCTCTAACTCTTGCAAATGCGAGACCTATTACATTAGAAATGCTTCTTTAACTGGTAGTCGCGTTTGCAGAGTAGTGGAGAAAGGGGGCTGGGCCTCCAACCAGCGCTCAGGAATTCTGCTGCATAGGACTTACAGGAGGTACCAGGAGGGCTTCTTGGCCCCCAAAGTCCTTGAGGAGTAAAGTGGACTTCATCCCCAACCCGTAGTGTGCCAGGAGGCGTGTTTGCAGAGTGGTGGGGAAAGGGGGGGCGTGGCCTCCGAAGACCTCTTTGCAATCCCACTTTGTGGGACTTACTGGAGGTCCAGGAGGGGTAGTTGGCCCCCAAGGACGACCTTGGGGGCCAAATACCCCTCCTATTACCTCCAGTAAGTCCCACACAGCAGCATTGGTAAGTACTCATAGCAGGCCACGCCCCCTTTGATCACCAGTCTGCAAACGCGCTCCCCAGCGCACTCTTCGATGGAGATTAAAGTCCCCTTCGCTGCTGGGGGTCCTTGGAGGCCAATTAGCCTACCTAACACCTTCAGTAAGCCCAAGATAGTGGGATTGCTGAGAGGTGAACACAGGCTGTGCCCCTTTCTCCACCACTCTTCAGACACACCTCCTGGTGCGCTCTTGGTTGGAGGATGAAGTCCCCTTGCCTCCTGAGGGTCCCTGGGGGCCAACTAGCCCTCCTGTTATCTCTAGTAAGCCCCACACAGCTGGATTGCTGAGAGTGGTCTGAGGCCATGCCCCCTTTTTACACCACTCTGCAAACGCATCTCCTGGCGCACTGCTGCTCGGGGGATGAAGTCCATTTTATTCCTGAGGTCCTCAGGACACATGTGGACCTCATCGCCCCACCAGCAATGCGCCAAGAGGCATGTTTGCAGAGTGGTGTAAAAAGGGGCGTGGCCTTGGACCACCTCTCAGCAATCCCACTGTGTGGGGCTTACTTGAGGTACCTGGTGGGCTAGTTGGCCGCTAAGGACCCTTAAGATTCTAGGAGACTTAGGGCCATATGTATGAAGCCAATTTGCGATCGCAAACGCCGAAATTCGCAGAATTTCGGCGTTTGCGATCGCAAATTAGCAGTGTGCAATGTATCACACTGAAACTCCTCGCAAAATAAGGAATCGCAAATTTTGCGATTCCCTGTTTACGATTGCATTTAAGGAATCGCTAATTGCGATTCCTTAAATGCAATGTAAGAAGCACAAAAAAGTGCAATTTGGGCTTAAGGAATCGTAGAAATTACCACCAACTTCAAGTTGGTGGTAATTTACGATTTCACTTAAAAATGCACTTTTTGCATTTTTTAAAGTGCCATGTGGCGCACATACATGCCCTTAGGGCATGTATGTGTGCCACATGTGCACACATGCACATTTCAGGGTGCAACAGGGTGTCCTTTGACACCCTGGCACCCTTGAAATTGCATTCTCAATTTGCGATTCTCTAATTGCTAATCGCAAATTGAGAATGTCTTCCCATTTATTCCTATGGGCCTCTAGGCCCATAGGAATGAATGGGGAGGAATTCTTAATTGCGAATCGCAATTTGCGATTCGCAATTAAGGAATATGAAGGATTCGCAAAATTTATTGCAAATCCTACATACATCTCGCTTTGCGATTCTCAAATAGCGATTCTCTCAAATTTGCTATTTGAGAATCGCAAAACCAAACTTTCATACATATGGCCCCTAATCCCCATCCCAGAACGCGCCAAGAGGAACATTTGCAGAGTGGTGCAGGGAGGGGGCGGGGCCTCCAGGAAGAAGCCAGCTTTTTGTTTTCTTCTTTTTTGGAAGAAGGGCTGTGTAGCCCCACTACCCTTAATTATTTTGGGCCCTGGGGACCCCATCCCCCAGGGCCTGAGACATAGCTTTTTTTTTTAATAAAAAAAAAATGGGAGGGGGCCACGCGGCCCCCGTCCCGAGGCCGATTTCAGCCCCGGGGACCTCATCCCCTGGGGCATGGCCACATATTTTTATTTTTAAATATTTTTAATGGAGGGGGGCCACACGGCCCCCCTCCTGAGGACTTTATCGACCCCGGGGACTCCATCCCCCGGGGCATTGCCTCGTTTTTTTAAAAATACAAAAATTAATATTCAGGAGGGGGGCCGCATAGCCCCTCTCTCCTGGGCCACTTTTGGCCCCGGGGACCCCATGCCCCGGGGCCGGCCCTCATGTTGGGGACCACAGGGGGAGCCCCAATGCCCACACGGTCCCTGTCGGCTCTCCACCTCCTGCGGGAGCCAGCATTGCTTTTGGGCAAAGGGAGCTGCTAACTTGCAGCTCCCTTTGCCCAAAAGCAATTCTGCTTTTTGCTTCGTGGAAGTGAGAGGTTTCCTGCTCTCGCGCCCACGAAGCAAAGCAGAAGTTTGCAATGACAGGGCGGGAGCAGTGCTCCCGCCCTTCCATTGCAAACTGAAATGTCCCAGGGGTGGGCACCCCGGGACATTGCTTGAGCCGGCCCTGGGGGGTGGCGGTCCCCAGGGCCATAGAGGGCTCCAGGAGGGGGGCCGCGCAGCCCCCCTCCCTTCGTAAGCAAAGCCCCAGGGAGGTGGTGGTCCCCGGGGCCGGGGGTCCACAACAGACCCCTAGCTTCTTTTAATTAGTGCCCCGGGAGGTGGTGATCCCCGGGGCGTGTGGTGGGGCTCAAGCCCCCTCACACTACTTTATTTTCATAGAGCCCCAGGGAGGTGGCGGTCCCCAGGGCTGCGGGGGTGCCATGTGCCCCCGCATTTGTTAATTAAAGCCCCAGGGAGGTGGTGGTCCCCGGGGCTGCATAAGGGGGGCAGGAGCCCCCCCACACTTTAAAAAATATATATAATAAAGCCCTGGGGAGGTGGCGGTCCCCGGGGCTGTGGGGGGCTGCAAGCCCCCCGCATTTGAATAACTATCGGCCCAAGGAGTTGGCAGTCCCTGGGGCTGCGGGGGCCCCTGCAGGACCCCCGCATAAACAAACAGGAATGCCCCCGGGACCTTGTGTACCTGGGGGCTCAAAACGAAGCGTGGGATACCACGCTTTGTATTTTTCATTTTTAAAGAAAAAATGCTTTTTGATGCCCTGGGGGTCCCTGTGGGACCCCCTGAACAACCCTAGGGGGTCAGGGTGTTTCTACCCTGCCCCCTTTTCTTTTTTTAAATCATTTTGTTCCCTTTTTTCTTGTGACTCAGTTTTACCGAGTCCCAACATAGCTGCCAACACTTCTTGGTTTGGAGTGTTGACAGCCAATCAAAATGAAGCTCGTGATCAGGAGGGTTCGCGGATCCAACGCAGTCACCAGATATCGATATTTTTTATTTTTAAATTTCTCAGGAACTACTGAACGGATTTACACTATTTAAAGCAAAGAGTGCACTCTGGACCAAGAGCTACCTCTCTGCCAAATTTGGTGTAATTCCGTTCAGCAGTTCGGGCTGTAGCCACGACAAAAGCTCCTAAGGAAATTAAGATGGAGAAAATGCTTTTGGGAACTCCCTTTTTTCTCAGCCCCCGCTTGACGAATCACCCCAAAACTTTCAAGACAGGAGCCGAGTGGAGCGGGCCATTAGTTTTGAAAATTCCGCGAAGATTCGTCAAATGACGCCAAAGATATTGGCAAATCAAAAAACGCTTTTCCTATGGAAACTAGGTCTTAACTATAACTACCTACTGGCGACCGCCAGTAGGTAATATATATATATATATATACATATATATATATATATATATACATACAAGTCTAGTTTTCCAATTGGTGTCAATCAGAATTCACTTATGGGCCCCTACCTTTCAGAAAAATGAGTGAGTGCGGAGTGGCTTAATACTAACAGTCTCTAATGAATACCTTTCTGAAGAAAGTGACCTTGAAGTATTCCCTATTTTTACGATATTTTAGTTGTACTTGAGTAGTGTATCTAGATTGTTACACACACACACAAATATACACAAGAGTAGTTTTCAGAGAGAGAGTTAGCTAGTGAGTGATAGATTTTTTTCCCCAAGTCCAGCATCTGGAGTAAAGTGCTGCTGTGCGATTCACTTGTTCTTGCACATTGCATGATCTATTTACATTTTTTTTAATTTCAGTTTTAATTTACCGATCTATCTGTCTATCTATCTATCTATCTATCTATCTATCTATCTATCTATCTACCTATCTATCTATCTATCTATCTTAGTATCTTAGTTACATATCTAGCTATCTCTGCCTCTCCCTCGCTCTCTCTATCTTTCTTCTTTCTCCTTGCCATTTCTCTCCCTCACTTCTGTCTATTTCTCTCCCGCCTCACCTGAAAAAAATATTTGTTAGCAAATATCTCAAAACTAAGATTTTTATATCAGCTTTCAGACGGCTATGATTGACAGCATCCCTTTAATAAGCAACTTACACTCAGCACATCCAGTATGTAACAATGAAACGATTGGAAGGGATTCGTTCTGCTGGTATTTTTCATCAGTTTGGTTCTGAAGGTACTTCTGTGTGGTAGAGAAGAGAACAGCTCAAGGGCTCAAGGGCAGCTGATGAAGTCTTCGGTCTGAAATGCTTTATAATGATTCTCTATTGTTTTATACCACAGACAGTAGAGATGCGTTTGAAAAAGAGCCTCGCTCTCCACAAAGGAAGAAAACAGTTGGAGGGAGGTAATTACCTTTTAGAAGTGTAGAAATGAAAGGTAGTTTGTAGACAGACGAATACATCTGCCGACTGGATTAAAGAGGCATCGAGTTCAGAGAGAGGCAATATGGCAAATGGCATTATTATTTTCATCAATCAGTATTTTGTTGTCTGTTTTATTTTATTTTTCCACAGGCGATTCTGCAATGGATACTAGAAAATAGAAACCATCTTTCATATCTGTTCTAAATCTAAGAAATATCACTTCCGATGTTTTTAAATAACAGAAAATCCTTCTGCATTACACTCCAGTAAACAACTTGTACACAGCTGTAAAGTCAAGAGAGCACAAGTGCTAGACCAAAGCTCCTAGTTCCTCCCTAGTTCATTCAGCTGGTGAAAGTTCATACACAAAAAGTAAAAATTATTGCTCTATTTTCCCACATATGTACAAGCATATAGCGTCACTTTTTAAGATATTGGCAGGCATAGTTACAGAAATAAGAGAGTTGGGAGCAAATCAGAAATAAAATGAACAATGTTCTAGGTATAAGTAAATACAAGTAGACTAACAAAAGTTCATGCAACAACAGGAAACGGATTGCTTAGAGTAAGTTGACAGCCCTTATAACAAAATGAGAGATTCATTTAAACTTTTGTGGTAAACTGAACTCTTCAATTTCTGAAGTAAATCCTAAATCCGGATGAAAATGCACCATTGTAATTTCATCCACTACCTTTTCCCTGTTGTGGAGAAAGCAGCAACACTGTATTTGTTTCCTGAATTAGCACTACCTTTAGAAATAGCAGGATTTTCTATTCCCGCCGAACTCTATACTAGGCCATAACTTATTTTATAAAGACTAAGGGGC
>CAWUFW010026479.1:0-33262 GCA_963921515.1 Calotriton arnoldi
CAGATCCTACTCTCCTACAAGGCCTTTAGTTGAAGACAATGTTAGTCCAGGGTGAATCATTTAAAGAGATCCACACATTTCTATGAGAGGTTCGGGGAGAATCATAAATCTTCGAAAACTAATTCCAAAACGCACGCTAACCAATCAATGTCCTTAACTCTGGAGGAAGTTTTCAAAAATAACTTCAACAACAATCAGGAAAACTGCAAACCGAACTTTGTGACCTTTGTTTCTGAAGCGTCATCGCAAAGCGCTCATCAGCCGGCAGAAACATGGACCCTGTGCAGCTCTGCAAAGCATTTGGATCGAATTCTAGAGTGGAGCGTGTGCTTTTTTAGGTCTCGGCCTGCACCAGCGCTTGCGCTTGTCTGGCCGAGAGTTTTAGTAAGCGGGTTTTGGAAGTGCAAACACTGGCTTTCGGCTGGCGACCAGCTTGAGTTCACGATGGCGTGCACGCGCAGCTGCCATCTGGGTTTCCTATCTCTTCTTCATTTCCTCTCATGGCTCATTAACTCTCTGGACTCTGTTGTTTCAATCGCAGCAGCAGCTCACATTACCAACTGAGGGCCCTGGACTACAGTCACATGAAAAACAACAGCGATTAGCATTGAAATGCAAGCTTTTTTTTGTCTAGTTAGAAATATTGCTTCGGTGGGTTGATTTCACCTTATATCGCTATTTGTTTTATATTAGGAGTCACAGCCTAATTACCAGTATTTTTGTCTCTCACTGTTTTTTTTTTTAAATATTTATTCGGGCAAAGCACAAAGCTATATTTAAGGTTACTTTTTCCGCGTCACTTCTTCACTCTATTTAAACTCCACACCCCCCACTCTTATTGTCTCTCTCCTTCTCTCTCTCCCTCTCTAATTCTCTCTCTACTTAATTAACTCTCCCCTCTCTATCTTTTTAGCCTTTCATTCTCTCTCACCCCTTTATCTGTTTCTCTTTCAAACTCCTTCATTCACTCTCTCTCCCCTTCTTTCTCTCTCTCTATCCCGCTCCACTCTTTATTCTATGTACACCCTTTCTCTCTCTTTCTCTCTCACCACCCTCTCTAATTGGGCATTATATCTTCACTCTATCTCTCACTCAGCAACACCATAGCATCACTCAGCGCAACCACAGAGCCAGCACAGCATCAATCAGAGCCAGCACAGCATCACTCAGCACCAACACAACATCTCTCAACGCCATCACAGCATCACTCAACGCCATCACAGCATCACTCAGTGCAACCACAGCATCACTCAGTGCAACCACAGCATCACTCAGTGCAACCACAGCATCACTCAGTGCAACCACAGCATCACTCAGTGCAACCACAGCATCACTCAGCACAACCACAGCATTACTCAGCACAACCACAGCATCACTTAGCGCCACAACAGCATCACTCAGCGCCACATCACTCCGCGCCACCACAGCATCACTCAGCACTACCACAGCTTTACTCAGCGACACCACATCATCACTCAGGGCCAACACTGCATCACTCAGCACCACCACAGGATGACTCAGCACCACCACAGGATGACTCCGCACCACCACAGGATGACTCCGCACCACCACAGGATGACTCCGCACCACCACAGGATGACTCAGCACCACCACAGCATCGCACAGCGCCACCACAGCATCGCTCAGCGCCACCACAGCATCGCTCAGCGCCACCACAGCATCGCTCAGCGCCACCACAGCATCACTCAGCGCCGCCACAGCATCACTCAGCGCCGCTACAGCATCACTCAGCGCCGCCACAGCATCACTCAGCGCCAAGACAATATCACTCAGCACCACCACAGCGTCACTCAGCGCCAAGACAATATCACTCAGCACCACCACAATATCACTCAGCACCACCACAGCATCACTCAGCACCACAGCAGTATCACTCAGCACCACAGCAGTATCACTCAGCAACACCTGAGTATCATTCAGCATCACCTCAGCATCGTCTCCGCAACAGTCACCACCACCACCACTACCACCTCAGCATCACTCAGCACCACCTCAGCCTGCTCTCGGAATCTGGCATCTGTTGATTCTCCCCTAGCGTCTGGCCGCTGCTAGTGTTATAATACAGGTACTAGTTCCCAACCTTCACCCTCCGATTGTTTGTGCCCCCTCAAAAAAAAGCTTTAACAAACAACCATTGCAATAGGCAGAAACAAGTTGCCAGCATTGCAAGAACAAAAGAAAACTGAGGAAATTTTTTATTGTAAATACTTTTTTTAATATGGTCGTTCAGTTTTACATAATGCCTTCTTGGTCATATATAAAGTAACACAAATGCTTCTGACACTTTTTTATTATAACTTGTCAGCATGCCGCACAGCAGCCACACTTCTCTACAGCACAGTTTGAAGACATTGGCAAAGTCAATAGCTCTGGCTAAACACTTATAAGGCCCCAAAGGCGAGACCTATTGGCTATGCCAATGCTTGTTTTTAAATTGGAGCCTATGCTAAGTGCACTTTACATATTGGGAGCGACCCTGCCTTCCTTTGAGTGTGCAGGCCAGTTCCTTCATACGCAGAGGAGGCATGCCGCCCTCCCACCCCAGATCGTTCCTCCCC
Organism: Calotriton arnoldi; assembly: GCA_963921515.1. Taxonomy (NCBI): domain Eukaryota; kingdom Metazoa; phylum Chordata; class Amphibia; order Caudata; family Salamandridae; genus Calotriton; species Calotriton arnoldi. The sequence goes on from CAWUFW010026479.1 coordinate 2,580, forward strand.
TATGCCCATACTGAGGGAAAGCATGTTCTCCTGCCTGGTGGCTGATCGACGAGGGGAGGCCCTCCCCATCACTACCCAGAGAAGTAAAACCTCTCTAGCGCCTAGGGCCTATGGAGACAAGAGCAACCTGTAGTATAAGGCCGAACAAGATCCGGAGATCATATGCAACAACCTACTATTACCACAAAGAAGCACGCAAAACGTTTTCTCTGCTGTGTATTACAAGTATGGAACACGGTTCCGGGTAATTTAGGATGTGTTACTGAACTCATTGGTTTTAGGAAGCCCGTATAGGATATGTAATTTTAGGAGTTCTTTCCCTGAACTCTGTTGCCATTGTTTTTGTCTTAAACGTTATGTAAGGTCCACGAATGGGGGCGGTAATGCCGCTATCTCTTCTCCAGGCCGCAGTGTCTCCTTGCACAGTTGCACTCTGTGAGAGAGGGCTTCGTGACGTGGAGGCCAGGGCACTGCTCCGGTCCTCATGGGGTAAGTCAGGGCTGTGTGCACGTCTCAGAGCTGCAACCACGCCGCTCACACATCACCCCCCCCATTACCCCACGGCGTAAGCACCAATCTCTCCACACTCCTATGCCTCCGCCTGAAAACGCCATCCCAACTACATTTAAAAAAAAAAAAAAAAAGAGTACTGTTAATTTTAAATATATTTCTGCACCCGATGTGGGCCTAGCTCTTGGCACACAAAGTTAGGCCTCTGTTCTCAACGCCGCAGTTCAAGTGCGTCTCTCCACCCTACTACGGTAGGAAGATCACATTACTCCCTGTCACTAGGGACAACATGATCTCAATTCAGCTGTTGGGTTTATAAGGCACTGTAAAATAGGTCATGGGACCATCGCTCCACCTTCAACAAGCCACTATATTTTAAAATGGTGTCCTTAATGCGCTCCTTTTTGATCAGGTCAGTGCCAGCTAATAGTTGTTGGAGGCATGTCTGCCCCCGTGCCCTGCCACATCAACCTCCTTCCCCCTCCCATACAAAAAACAAAAAAAAGGTTGCTGGGCCTGCAGCCGATGTCCTGGGGTGTTTTCACACCTCTTAATGGACATCGCTGCTTGCACTGCTCGAACAATTTATACCTTGCGTAACAACCGCTGTGAGGGGTGCTAGAGGGTCTCTGCAGACACAGCGCTCTCAGCTGCACTTATTCAGCAGTTTCTGATTTCTTTTGGCAGCCCCTGTGCACCTCTGACTCGGATTTTATAGAGGAGCACAGAGGCGGCAGGAGCATTTGTTTTGTATTTTCCTGTTTCTATATATAAATACAGACAAAAAACAAAAAGGTTTCCATCTGTATTTATATGTACAAATCCGTTTAAACGGAAAACCGGGAGCCTTAATTACTATCAATGGATTGTGCAACATGATATTTTGTAAGATAACTGTCTACTGATTGTTGCCATTGAGCAGATTTGGCCTTTTTGGAAATTTGAGTGTGAGCTGACAATATTGGATGAACAATAAATCTTGAAGCTTTTTATTTCCACTAACAAAATGGTGATCGCTATAATTTCCGACTAGAAGCGGATGAGCCACTGAAAGCTTGAGTCAGATGCATGGCTCTGGCTCAGCTCGAGGTCCTCTTGGAACCTCAAGCCCAAAACTGGGCTCAATCCTGGCTTCCCTGCTTGACCAAATTGTATGTCGCCAAATACTTTGTCACCAAGCCTTCTTTTTGTTCATTATCACACATCAGAGAACTTCAAATATGTGAGTTCTGGATGCTCATTGTACAAAATCCTCCCTTCTGTGTGATTTAATAAACTTTAATACTTGTAGTGTTGCCTGGTTTTGGCAACACCAGGATTAGAGTCGTGTGCAGGGGGAATGCCTGTAAACCCCCCATGTGCGTATGTGCATTGGTGAAGGCTGGCGTACGGGCAGCGTAATGTTATAAATAGCCCGGGAAGCCGGGAGTGGTTCGGGTTAGTTACCCCACTGTACCTTCTTTGTGTGTGTAATCTTTGGGGCAACCTGGGGCCTACACCAGCACACTACACTGGTGAAGAGGGGGCCCACGTTCCAGGCGTGTCTTCCCTCGCTCTTCCGGCTTCCTGCAGTCCCTCACGGGGCCCGATCGTGCCCCCCGCACTTCACGCTGCTCCCTGCGCCTGCGGAGGAGGGCCGACAGTGTCTCTTCAGCCTCTTCATCTTTTCCCTGGTGCTATCTGGCACCTTAGTGCTCCCGGCCCGAGAAAAACTCCAACAAGGCAGTGGGTCGTCAGAAAAAAAAATACGAACAAAAAGAACAAAGAGAAAGGTGAAGAAAGCCAGCAGGTCAAGACTCCCAGCCCGAGAGGAGTTTCCACAAATCAGTGGGGCATCAGAAGGTCAATGCCTCGACTATTTTCATCACACAGTGCAACAACGCAGACACTTCTGGTCCACCCTAATATGGGGACCACCCCCTGAATCCACCAGAAACCAAAGCCTGGGCAGTCCCTACTCAACAGCAAGCATTACAACCCCTCAGGCCCCGGACTGTGACCTCCTTGACCCCCCAACCACCCCTGCTGTGCTCTACCCCTCAGCCTCATGGCTTCGATCCCTCCATTGGAGCCCTTCACGATCACTGGACCTCCACCCTCCCAAGCTGCTTGCTGGAAAGCATGGGTGGAGCTCCTAGCTAACTACTTTGATGCTATTGAAGTCCACGCAGACACCCCATGCTCCTACATTTAGGAGGTGGCGACATCCATGAGATATCGCAGTCTGTGGTCCAGGATGGTCCTCCGCGAAACTACGCCACCCTGAGGGACGCCATCACGGCACACTTCGAGCCTTACGCTAACCTAGACTACCAAAGGTTTCTTTTGCGCCTGCTCGACAGTTACCGGAGGAGTCAGTGGATGTTTTCAATGGGCGGTTAAGAGAGCTCGCCAGCACATGCACTCTTCCAGACGAAGGCGACGAAATCCGGGCCCAATTCATTCAAGGATGTGCCTCCTCTAAACTGCATGAACGTATCTTACAGGAGCCCAATATGTCCATGAGAGCCCACCTGACACTAGGGTGCTCTAAAGAACTTTCCAAAGCTCGAGCAGCATGAGCTTGTCAACGCTATCCAGAAAGGGGCACGCACAGGAAAACCGGAAGCTGCCAGGCCTTCACCGAGCTCCGCCAAACAAGGACCGCAAGCCCACACCTGTGGATGGTGTTGTGGCCCCTAACCTCACGTTGAAACATGCCCTGCCAGTGGCAAAACCTACAGTGCGTGTGGCAAACCAAACCACTTCTCCAAAGTCTGCCGCTTTTCGCAAAGACGACAACCCAAAGGCCCACGGAAGGCGGTACGCACCGTGGAACCACACCCAGACAACCTGTCGGACGGCGATAAGGATGGAGATGGCACGGCTGTCGTCCACGTAGTGAGGACGCTGGATACCCTCAAAGCCACTCACCAGACAACCCCTATGAGCCGAATCGAAGTACAGGACCAGACAGTCTCCGCTCTCATAAACACCTGGGCCTCGATCAATCTCATGTACGAGGATGGCTACCACAGCCTGCCTGATCCACCGGCGCTCTGGAACACTAATGTGCAAGTATACGCCTTTGGCAACCGCTCACCGCTGCAGCTCCGTGGCATATTCCAAGCAGACTTGTACTACTACTCCACCGGCCGGAGGGTGAAAGTTTACGTGTCGAAAAAAGGGTCAGGATTCCTCCTTAGCTGCCGCACGGCACAAGACCTCAACCTCATACAATTTGCCTTCGGTGTGCATGCATACGATCTAGACCGTCTGCTACAAGATTTCACACCTCTGTTCGACGGTTTCGGCTGTCTGGTGGGTACGCTATTCAGCTGCACATTGATGAGTCCGTAGCCCCCGTGGCCCTCAGGCATCAACTGATTGCATTTCACCTTCGGCCTAAGGTGGAGGCCGAACTGAAGCTCCTGGGGAAAGCCGGTATCATTGAGTGAGTAAGAGGCCCCACACCGTGGGTATCCCTCATCGTTGTGGCAAAGAAGCCCAAGCAGTCAGACGCAGTCCGCATTTGTGTAGATATGAGGGTCCTGAACCTAGCGATCAAGTGGGAACGTCATCTTACACCAACCATAGATGACTTCATTGGGGAGCTGTCAGGCTCCAAATGGTTCTCCAAAATGGACCTCAGGTTGGGCTAGCACCAAATGCTACTACACCCGGACTCTACTCCCATTCCCACCTTCTCAACTCACGGGCATCTGGAGTTACACCAGGCTCAACTTCAGAATCTCCAGCGCAGCCGAAGTTTTCCAGAACATCGTGAAAAACATCCTTCATGGCCTGCCCGGAGTGTTCAATGTGAGTGACGATATCCTCGTTCACGCTCCCACACTGGAGGAACATCTGAGTCGCCTCCATGCCGTCTTCACGCGGCTCAAGGCATTGTGAAGTCTTAGAACCGGCTCCACAGCAAAGTCTGGTTTCCGCGCCTGGACGAGAGGATAGAAGCAGTCGTGCAAAATTGTCCAGTCTGCCTTGCTACGAGCCCATCTGACCGCCCTGCACCTGTCATCACCGAAGCTGGCCCTAGTGCCCCGTGGCAGAGAGTAAGCGCAGATTTCAGCAGCCTTCCTGGTGGACAACACATGCTGGTCATAGTGGATGCCTATTCACGCTATCACGAGCTAGCGGATTACTTGAGCTCTCACAACATCAAGCACCGCTGCATAACCCCTCTGTGGTCCCAGGCCAATGGGGAGGTGGAGAGTCTGATGAGAACCCTCACCAAAGTGATCCAAACTGCGGTAGCTGAGGGTACCGGAACTGAACATGCCTTGTACCAGTTCCTCCGGGAGTATAGACTCACGCCCCACTACACGACAAGCATCTCTCCAAGCAAGCAGTGTTTTGGCAGATCTGTAATGGATACCATTCACCATCACGCTGCGTGGGAGGAAATACCTAACCCCCAAATCAATCGGACTTCCGAAGAACCCGCACCAATGAGTACGCCTCCCAAAAACGATGGGCTAAGTAGAGCCCCATCAAGCTGGGTGATCAAGTGCTTGTGAAAGACCGCCACCTGGGCGGAAAATTCAGACTACCCTTCGAACTCGATCCATGGGTTGTCGTTGACATCAAAGGCACAAAAGTGACAGCCAAGAGAGGCCACGAGTGCGTTACTCGGAACATCTCCCAGTTCAAGAAAACTCTGTGAAGGCCCATCACTATGCCCATGTCAGCTGCCTCGCAGGGATATGCCACGGTGGGTAGTCCTCCAGACAGTGAAGACGATAACAGTCAAGACCAGGAGCTGGGTGCACATTCTGATGAACTGTTCTGAAGGCCATCGCCTGGCCCCCCCTCAGGACACAGCAGGCACGCCTCCGGCGGCGCTCAGCCGGAGTCCAAGAGCCACCAGCACTGTTAGCCCGGGAAGAGCTTCACCGGACTCCTCGGCCAGGGGCAATCAGGGCCAGTATCTGCTGCGACCCCACCCCAAGCTGTCTCAGAAGTATAATGACTTTGTATGCAGCTAACCTGGGACTAGTGGCGGTGCCGCCTTCGTGAGTAGTCCTATCCTTTCCACGATACCAAGTAAGGGAGTGATGTGATACATATATCAGGATCTAGACCAGGGTTGGGGCACTTTAGTAATGCTTTGAATTTCCTGGTAAAGGAGGAATGTAGTGTTGCCTGGTTTTGGGCAACACCATAATGAGAGTCGCGCGCCTGTAAACCCCTGTGCGCATAAGTGCATTGGTGACGTCTGGTGTACGGCCAGCGTATTGTAATAAATAGCCCGGGGAGCCGGGCGTGGGTCAGGTTAGTTACCACCACAAACCAGGGTTTGATTGGGATTAGAAATCAGCCCAGGCACACTAAAACAAAGTGGCCCACATTTGCATATAGCCTTTCCGCAAAACACTGCTTCGGCGAAGTTTTATATACACCTGAAAACAAGTGAGGCCACTTCTGCTCAGGCCCCCTGCCCCCGCTTAGTATGCACACATTAATTGGCCGGCTCAGTGAGAGAAAGGGAGTGACACCTCTGCCTGTTGATAAAAGGGAGATAATGGATGCCCATCTGCATCCAGAATGGCCGCTCAGGGCCCCACTGGGCCGCCGGCGACATCAGAACACACCAGACCCAGCCCAAATCGGCCCCAGGCTGCCAAAAAAGCAGCCCACAGCTGGAACTTTGATACCGGCCCCTCGGCCATTGCCCGAGTGCCTGCCTTACCAATACGACCCTGCCACCGACCTTCTTTGTGTGCGTGATCTTTGGGGCAACCAGGGGCCTACACCAGCACACTACAATACTGTTGTGTGTAAAATAGAAATCTAGGCCACATACAAAGTACACATAACAACTGACTTGCCTCTTATTTCACTAATAGCATTGTCATCACGGTGGGGCAGGAATGTTTTTCAGATGAAGATATAATCTGATATACCATGGTTTAAACGCTTCCACGCGTTAAAGAAATACATGCGTGCCAATAGACCATATTCCGTCGGAATAACCCCGAATTTTGAAGCAAAAAATTGTTTTATTTAAGCTGTCTCCCGCCTGAAATTGCCTCTGGTACAATAAAGGTAAGGTGGCAAACACATTCCTCCGTTTTGTGCTAAATCACCCATTCTCCTGTTCTAAAACGTTGGCATGTATGGAAAAGTTTTTATTTTGAAGAGACGTTAACATATATACTAACATGTTCCATATTAATTTGAGGCTCGACCATCTTTATTTTCGAGTTGGCATCAGTGCGGGGGCAGGTGTGTTAGTGGCATGCATGTTAGGGCTAGTAGGCTTATCAAGGTCTTTGTACCGCTCTGTATCCCGAAACCGCACACGATTCTGTTACCTATGTGATAGCGGCGGAAAAGCAGCCCCCTTAGGCCCGACATCCCTGTGAATGGGCGGGCACTGAGCTGCACGTGTCATTCACCCCTCCTCTCCTGCATTTCTGTGCGTGGGCGCCGGGTTCCATCATCAAGACAGCGGCTGGTTCTTTAAGTGTCAGGCTGTTCTGTGAATAGCCTGAGGCCAGGTAGCCTGTCCACCCTCCTGAGACCGGAAGGAAACACCGGGAAGGTGAGTAACAGTGTTCGCCTGAGGACTTGAGGGTCAATCCGCCTCAAGCAAACCGGACTGAGAACCATAACACCTTCTGTGTTGCAAGCCGCAGCCGAGAGCCACACGGCCTGACTTGCGTCATAGCTCATCTTCCGCTGCCGGCCCTCGGCAAGCCTCTGCGTTCCTGTGAGTTTTGGGCGTCCAGGCAGACTCCAGTTGCACCCGGTCCGTACTGGACAACCCTTCTCCTACGTGTCTAGTTCCACCTTCATTTTGTCCCGCGAGCTGGCCGCGGCCAATGTCCCTCCGCGCCCAGTTCCGACCATGGCTGTCTCTGCTTCCTCCTGGGGGCAAGATATGGGGTGGCATTCCAGTAGGAGCGTCATCTCTTATAACTGCTATCCTTGTTCCATCCCGCTACTATGTCCGCCTTAATACGACCCTCGCGAATTTAGTAGGCGGAAACTGGGTTTGCCTACCGATGTCGGGTTTCACCTGTATACGAAGGATGGGTCTAACCTGCACATTCAAAAGGAGGCACATGTAATATATCTCTCTCACTTCTGAATTGGGTGGGAGAATCTAATTTATTTTAAAGCTTAGACCAGCGGGCAAAGTGCATAAAGAGAATTATGGGAATTTTAACTCTGCACTGGTCAGGAAGGTGGGAGGTCTGATTGGCAAAGGATTCAGAGATATGGGGGATTTGTGTTTGCCTTTTTATTGACACTTCACAAAAAGGATGGCATTTTTGTGAAGTAAGACAAATATTTTTTGTCTATACACCACCTATATGGCTATTTTGTCCTTATTTTCTTATTCTCTCTCTCTCTCTCTTATATATATATATATATATATATATATATATATATATATATATATATATGTGAAAAAGTGCTCCATATGTAAGCAGGCCTATTCAGTGCTTATATGATATGATTATCAGTGGAGATCCTCCTAAAGGAGAACAAGGTCAAGGTTTTGCTGTTTTTTTTGGCTGGCTACATAGGGTGCTAATTTGAAAAGTGGCCAGTGTTGCATAGATTTATATTCCTTACCACCTTACTAGTTGTGATGTATGGTATGATATTTTAAACATCATTTTCTGAACAATAAAATGACAGCACTGGAGTCCCGGAAAATATTTTGGGGGAGGGTGGTTGTTTCTTTCTGCCCCTGATAAGGGGAAAGGGACGCAAAAATGTGACTAAAGACGTGTGGCTATGGGTGTCTCCTGGGGGAGTGCTTCCTAAGTAACGTTAAGCTCTGTTTACCAATGCAGACTGCTTTTAATGTATTTCCTTTTATATACACTGTTTACTCCATATTGTTTTCTTCAGATTAGCATTGAACTGGTGAATTACCCTCTTTCTTTTAATTCCCCATTTTGTCTGAACTGCTGGTTCCCAACAATAATTTGTTCAATTTTGCTATCTCATTATCTTAATCAGTTGACAATACGTTTAGCTTTTTAGAATTAACTACTAAAACAAACCTGTATACTCTTTTAGATTAAGGTCACAGCAGCAGAGGTGAGGCAAGTATGCCATGCTGCTCAATATTGCACCCCCTGCTCATTAGCTGCTGTTCAAGGCATTATGCACTACCAGAATTGTGCTCACATCTTAAGTAAAGACACGTAGGCCTTTAACAGGGATATGTAACCTGCCACAGCAATACATTGTGAAGAAAAATGCTTTAGTTACTCACCAAGTGCTCTTGCTAAACTGGTTGAGCTTTTTAATTAACTTAAGCTACTTTCATTATCTTATTTGTTTGGGTTGTTGCCGGGCTCAGCCTGCACTTTTTACTGTTTTAATGTGTTTGTAATTAAATAGGTTTGCTGGGTTACTTTAATTGCTTTACTTTATTGGTTTGTACTTTGTTAATTATACGTTCCCTGTAGCTCGTTGCTGCCAAAGAGGACAGTGCTCCTTTTATTGAGCACAGCATTCTCGCTAGTGTCAAACTACTGCCACACCGACTGCATGCGGTTGCCAGGGTTACTTGCTCCAGTCAGTATCCCCAATGTTCCATCTCCAGTCCTTCCTACTCCTCATGGGTATGGGCATGAACAGACCTCACAATCTACTACATCCTTACGGTCCATGTTTTACTTGTGCTTTATTAAACGGAAGTTTGCTGACTAAGATCTCTAACTGTATTGAGAAGCATTCCATTAGCCATATTTCATGTCTCGAATGCCTATCTCGAACAGGAGGTGCTGTGTTATCAGCAAAACCTTGCCAAACATCCTTAGTTCTCCTATTGGAAACCCTGCTGACGCCGAGCCTCTTCCCATTAATATTCCTATTAGTTATAAATAAAATATAAAATCATATTAATTACTGGCCTACTGGACCCTCCAGTTCGTTTCTGCCCTCATTTATAGACTCCAGATCTTCCCTCAAATTAAACATGGACAAAATGGCCCTTCTTGCATATTTTAACATCCGAATTATGCTCTTAGCTAATGAGATACTAGACTTAATCTGTTTATGTGCAGCTCTTGAGCTTAATTCATAGAAGGTCCCGCGTTGTACTGCACACCATCAACCTTATATTTGATCATTTTCCATGGTACAGTTAATGTGTATCAGAAGTGATCTGGTCAGTCCACCAGGTTGTATTTTTTATTTTAAGCATCCTTACTAATATTGTCGGCCCCAGTCACGCTTGGGTTCAGTTAATGAGGGCCTGATCTAAACCAAATTCAGGCCTCAAAAAATCATACATTTGTTACTAGACCTGCAAGTTTAGTGACTTAAATAATCTACTCAACCTAATTTTAATGCTCTTGATCCACAAACTGGTTTCCGATTATATGATCCTGGGTAAATATTTTAATTGAGTGAGCCACCATTTTCTTCATTATCCCATCTGAGAGCACCTTCAAATACGCAAGTTCAGCATGTTTGCTGTACAAAAAAACTCTTTTGTTTGATTTATTAGACAAAAGTTTTGCTCCATATATAATACAAATCTAGCCACATGTAGGATACACAAGACCCCTTACTTGCCTCTTTGTTCATTAACAGCATTGTCATAAGGGCGGGGCAGGAATGTTTCTCAAATTATGTTTAAAAACTATCACTTTTAATAAATACATAAATAAAGCATGAAATGGTAGCGCACTGCCATTTGCAATCCGCAGATTTTTCATTGAAATGGCCACAATTTCCCACTGACATGCGGTTTTATTTATAAAACTATATAGTGTACAAACAATGTTTGGAAATCTAGTTTCTGCAAATATGTCATTTGCACATCACCAAGTAAAGTGTACTGATTTGTTTTGCGCCTATTGAAATCTGTGATAGCATCACACTTCTGCATTACAAAATAAAAAATGTGCTTTCGTAATTTCTGATACATTTTGAAAAATATTTGTACTAGTCATTTACAGGCTATTTAAATGTTTTGTGTTGGGGAAAAAAACTAACATCTTACAGCCTTTTGTTTCATAATGACTGTCAGGCAGCTCAGTTGACCTCTAACTGTAGGAAGAAAAAAGTAAGCACACTTTTCCATGATACGATATGCAGCAATTAATAACAAGCATTTGCAATGCAAGGGTCTTGCATTTGTTAGAATTTAGAGCTGTTGGCATTGAAAATAACAATGTTTTTTACTTTTTTATTTTTTTTATTTGCAATGGGGTTATTATATTTGCATAGCACTATTGCCAATGGTATAAAAAAGCAAAAGTAAAAAACATTGTCATTTTCAACACCAACAGCTCTAACTTTAACAAATGCGAGACCTATTGCATTGGAAATGCAATCGGTCTCGCATTTGTTGGGGTTATTGGCATTATAAATGCTAGTGTTTTTTACCTAGCCATATTGCAGGGTGTAGTACCATATGTGGCCAAAAGAGGTCCCATGTGACCTATTTTGGCCACATATAGTACTGCACCCTGCAAAGTTGGGGTTATTGGCATTATAAATGCCAGTGTTTTTTACCTAGCCATATTGCAGGGTGTAGTACCATATGTGGCCAAAAGAGGTCCCATGTGACCTATTTTGGCCACATATAGTACTGCACCCTGCAAAGTTGGAGTTATTGGCATTATAAATGCCAGTTTTTTTTTTACCTAGCCATGTTGCAGGGTGCAGTACCATATGTGGCCAAAAGAGGTACCACAGGACCTCTTTTGGTACTGCACCCTGCAGAAGATATGGTAAATCCACCCTACCCATAATGCATTTCATGCAAGACAGTACCACAAGTACATTCAAATAGTTATGTCTATATATACAATTAGTAGCTTTGAAATGTGACAAAGTAATTATTATATTAATTCCGGATTAGGTTGTACTCTGTGTGGAGCTGATGAAGGGAAATTTATAGAAGGTCTCATATAAATGTGAGATGTGCTAGCAAGTAAAGTAACCACTGCCAGCATTGCTTAGGACCAAGCGTGTGTCCTACCTGAAGTCCTTTAAGAAAATAGTGCTCTGAGGCTGTTATTAAAACCTAGGGAGTAACAACACATGTAACAGGGGGTGTTTGCATGGTGGTTACAATAAGAGGGAATGCGGTACTAAGGAGGGACTACAAAGCCTATTGACCAATGAAAGCCACCATTTACAAAGGACAGGAGCCAATTAAAAAGATGGGCAAAAAGTGGGCGGAGCTTTATGCCCATATCCTGAATACAGCATGTCTCGAAGAGACAGCGCAAGCGCTGCCTAGGCGAAACTTAAAAAGACAAACTGACATTTGACCACTGTCCTTGAACAGACAGCAAATGTCAATCAGTCAGTATTTGTAGAGCACCGCTTATCACCCCATGGGGAATCCAGGTGCTGTACTGCTGGTCTCAGTTGAAGTGCTAGGTCTTGAGTCCCTTTCTGAAGAGGTTGAGCGAGGGAGAGGTGCATAGGTGGAGAGGGAGGGTGTTCCAGGCTTTAGCGGCAAGGTGAGAAAAGGATCGTCCTCTGGTGCGACTGCGGCGGATGCATGGCATCTGTGCGAGGGCATGGTGTGCGTAGCGCAAGTTTCTGGGGGCCTGGTAGGAAGGTCAAGTGGTGGTTCATGTAGTGTGGTCCAATGTTGTGGAGGGCTTTGTAGGCGTGGGTCAAGAGCTTGAACTGGCATGTGTCTAGATAAAAACAAGATTTAAAGGCATCTTTATTGCTCATTCACTTTTTGAATGAACAGAACACCTGGTCCTTTCCAGCTTAAGTTCACTCGCCAGAACGGACCAGTAGGTCCTAAAAATAGCTCGACCTGATAAAATCTGACTTGCCATAGCGAGTGGGCAAGTATATTTTTCAAGCCTGAAATGCCCAACATTTGGCCACTATTCTTCTTTTATTTCCAGTCTTAAATCTGACGTATGTGCTTAATGTCACCATTCCTCTGAAGCCACTTACTTTCCACCATAGAACTCTTCCCAGGTTTACAGAAGATTTAGTAACAGCAAAGAGGTGCTGCAAATATCTAGAAAATTTGGAGGACCAGCTCCTCTCTACAAGGAACAACTGTGGAAATATAAGCAACTGCTAAGACAAGCTCAAGCCTCCCTTTACCATTCTCAGATTGAAAATCCGACTAAAGAGGTTTTTTCTTTATTCAAGAACCTTGTACATCCTCTGGCAGCTGCTCTCTCAGTGCGTCTCTTACTCTTGTTAGTACTTTCTCCCAAGACAATATGCTCACTAAATCAGGCACTCTCTTCTACTTTGCCTCGGATCTTTGCTTAGTTAAAATTATTAAAGTTCTTGTGACATCCATTGTGCCTGCTCTAAGTACCCTCTGCAATCTCACTAACATCAGGCTACTAGATGCCTAACCAGCTAATAATGGTATAGCTAGCTTCTTCCTTTTCCCACTAAAATCTCTGATACCATTGTAAATCAACAACTATCCTAATTCATAAAAGACATCATGTGTTTCACCCCCACCAATCTGGTTTTTGAGCTAGGTTTGCGCCAAAAGCCTATTTAGTCTCAGCTGGCAATGACATCCACCTAATACTTAATACCGGAGGTGAAGTAGTCCTTATTCTTTTAGATCTCTTGTTGGTCTTTGATGCTGTCTCATATAACGTCCTACTTGACTGATTAGCCAGTATTGGAGTTGTTGACCTAACATTGGCATAATTCACATCTTTCTTGAAAGACCGCCCATGGCTGTGAAATTAGCCCCCTCTTGTTCTTACTTCGATTAGGTCTACTGTGGCATACCATAAGGCTCTGGCCTCAGCCTCACTTTATTAAAAATGTTTGCTATTCCTCCTTTGTAGGCCTCAGTCTCTCGTTCGGGTTGACGTTTTATTCTTTTGGAGGTGATGCACAACTGATTCTGTGGCTAGTGCGCAACTTAGCCACCCTTCAGTCTCAGTTTAAAATCTCTTGGAGTGCAGTCGCCAAATGGATGCTCTGCAAGATGGTCCTTCTTGAGACCGATAAAACTGAGAATAGTATTTGGCAAATCTTCAGCCTGGTCGACTGCCTGGTCTTTCCCTGTCACTTGTGCATGGAACCTGAGTCATCTTTGACAACAAACTCCCATTCAATTTCCTGATCGTCAAACTCTCTTCCATCTGCTTCTACTTTACGAAGAACATAAAAACAATTCTGTACTGCTAGAATACTTGAGAAAGCTGTTGTTCAAGCATTAATATTATTCAGGCTAAACTATTGCATCTCTGTGTGTTGGGCTGCTTGTCTAGCATTGCCAGACTCCAGCGCATTCAAAAAGTTGCAACTCCGCTCATGTTAGGTCTAAGTAGATATTCTAAGATCTCACTCCTTCTCACATTACTTTCTCGGCTTCCCATGCAGCACCAATATCTCTTCCAGGTTCTATGTTTGTGTCAAACAGCTTTATTTTTCTGACAGTTATAAGGGTTCACTATTTTTGACATGCAACAAGAACCCTTCTCCTGAGCTATGCTAATCTCCTACAGGATTCCAAATTTAGAAAGACCCACATAGGCGGCAAGGCCATTTCGGCTTTCACCACCTTTGCTTGGAACTCACTCCATCTCTTCGTCTGCTCCACTATTTGTCTTATTAGATTTTTATAAGCTATTAAACTCACTCAGAGGTGCGGAATTCCTATAGCCCGATGCCCAGGACATATTGTTTGGAGTCAAGGACAACCTGTTTTCATGAACTTAGCTTGCCAGTTAGTTCACAGTACCACATTATGAATCGGTGAAGGGCATTGTGTGGAGTTAAGGTAATATTTGTGTCCATATGTTAATGCTGTTCAAACTAGTTTTTATGGTTCATTAATGCTAAGCCTTTATTATCAGGGTGACCGCTCGAAGGAGGTGTTGTAAGCTTGGACTGCACTAGTGATAGCCGTTCCAGTATAAAAATGTGCACACACGTTTGCAAAGTTTAACAATATGAGGCTACGTATAATGCTCCCAGAATGCTCTCCGATTAGATGCAAATATTTGCACAAGCTTGAAAGCAAGATTGATGATTCTTTGCTTTCATAATAAAATGTTCACAGAAAAATGCAACTAGGAAACAAAACGTTTTGCTAAACTTCTTTGAAATTTTAGGTACCATTTCCTTGAAGCATCATTTTGTAAATGTGTTAATGCATGCTAGTATTTCCAAAAATATTCATAATGCAAAATCGGTGTAACCAGTTTAAACAAGATTATGGGAAACATGAAAATAAACAAGCATTGGCAAAGCCAGTAGTTCTGCCATTGTTGGTCAGCGTTTTAGTTTTGTTAATGCGTTTCTTGTTCTGACATGGTTTTTGTAAAACTTTGTTTTGTGAGCTACTGGTTCTTCATCATTATAACAAACATTGGCAAAAATATTTTATGGTCTCAAAAAGCACCCATTGCCACAGTAGTACCTTGCACTGAACAAAACTACTTTGTGTGCCGATGCCACAGTAGTACCTTGCACTGAACAAAACTACTTTGTGTGCCGATATGCTCCTTGTGAAACAACAGTATGCTGTCACTCTCAGGGAAGTCAGCTGTTATATAGATAGAAAGATAGAATTTTAATAATAAAAACAAAAGTTCTTGGTTAACGACTGTCCTAATTCGAGGCCCAATTCTTAAAGATAATCACAAAAGTACACCCACTGGTAAATGTCCTAGCATTAGTGCAGACTTATGGCTTTCATGAATTTAAAAGAATTTACAGAAGTAAGCTAGGAAATGGTACTCCTGAAAAATATTGGTGAACTGCATTTTAGCACGAGCAAATACGCATGTGTAGATTTGCTCATTCGAAAATCTGCTGAGTGTTTACAAGTTCACTTTTCCTCCAACCCCTTTTTTCTCAACTCTGGAAGAAGTTTTCCTTTTCCCCTTGTCGGGATTACATTTCCAACCTTTATTAGTATGGAAAATATTAGAGAAGAGCTGGTGGATAACCCTAAAACATGCAGATTAGTAGGTTTGCACAGATTCAAAAGGGCATTCCAAACTGCTGGTTGTACGATGGAACAACGCAGGAAAATACATCGTATGCCTTAACCTCATTTTTAACCCAGCATTTTTATACAACGCATATGCTTTTACAATGCATGCCATTACCTCGCACTGTATATATATATATATATATATGTGTGTGTGTGTGTGTGTGTATATGTATATTTTATATATATATATATATATTACCTACTGGCGGTCGCCAGTAGGTAGTTATAGTTAGGACCTAGTTTCCATAGGAAAAGCGTTTTTTGTTTTCCCAATAACTTTGGAGCTGGTTGACGAATCTTCGCGAAATTTTCAAAACTAGTGATCAGCTCCTGTCTTGAAAGTTTTGGTGTGATTTGCCAAGCGGGGGCCGAGAAAAAAGGGGGGTCCCAAAACGCGTTTTCCCCATGTTATTTTCCATAGGAAACTTTAGACAAAGCTACAGCCCGAACTGCTGAACGGAATTACACCAAATTTGGCAAAAAGGTAGGTCTTGGTTCAGAAAGAGTCCTTTTTGTTAAATGGTGTAAATCCGTTCAGTAGTTTTTGACATATTAAACGAAAAGGAAAGGAAAAAGAAATATCGATATCTGGGCGGAGCCTAACCACACGTCATCGTGAAATCTGATTAGCTGTCAGCACTTCATCCAGGAAATGCTGGCAGCCATCTTGGGACTAGGTTGAACCAGAGTCATAAGAAAAACAGTTAAACAAAGATGAAAAACAAGAAAAGGGGCAGGGTAGAACACCCTGACCCCTGGGCTTGCTCATGGGGGTCCCACAAGGACCCCCAGCCCAAAACATTTTAAGAAACGTCCGACTAGTGCTGGGTGCGCGAATCCGGAATAAAAAATAAAAAACAAGCATTGGCATCGCCAATAAGTCTCGCCGTTGGGACCTTATAATTGTTTAGCCAGAGATATTGGCAATGTTTCTAAGGTATGTTGTAGAGAGAGAGAGACTGACAGAGAGACTGACTGACAGAGAGACTGACTGACAGAGAGACTGACTGACAGAGAGACTGACTGACAGAGAGACTGACTGACAGAGAGACTGACAGAGAGAGACTGACAGAGAGAGAGAGAACCTGACAGAGAGAGACTGAACGACAGAGACTGACTAAGAGAGAGACTGAACGACAGAGACTGACTAACAGAGAGACTGACTAACAGAGAGACTGACTGAGCGAGAGACTGACTGAGCGAGAGACTGACTGAGCGAGAGACTGACTGAGCGAGAGACTGACTGAGCGAGAGACTGACTGAGCGAGAGACTGACTGAGCGAGAGACTGACTGAGAGAGAGACTGACTGAGAGAGAGACTGACAGAGAGAGACTGACAGAGAGAGACTGACAGAGAGAGACTGACAGAGAGAGACTCACAGAGAGAGACTGACAGAGAGAGACTGACTGAGAGAGAGACTGACTGAGAGAGAGAGACTGACTGAGAGAGAGAGACTGACTGAGAGAGAGAGACTGACTGAGAGAGAGAGACTGACTGAGCGAGACTGATTGACTGAGAGAGACTGACTGACAGAGAGAGACTGACTGACAGAGAGACTGACTGACTGACAGAGAGACTGACTGACTGACAGAGAGACTGACTGACTGACAGAGAGACTGACTGAGAGACTGACTGAGAGACTGACTGACTGAGAGACTGACTGACTGAGAGACTGACTGACTGAGAGACTGACTGAGAGAGACTGACTGAGAGAGACTGACTGAGAGAGACTGACTGAGAGAGACTGACTGAGAGAGACTGACTGACTGAGATACTGACTGACTAAGAGACTGACTGACTGAGATACTGACTGACAGAGAGAGAGACTGACAGAGACTGACAGAGAGAGAGACTGACAGAGAGAGACTGACTGACAGAGAGAGACTGACTGATTGAGAGAGACTGACTGATTGAGAGAGACTGACTGACTGAGAGAGAGACTGATTGAGAGAGACTGACTGACTGAGAGAGACTGACTGACTGAGAGAGACTGACTACTGAGAGAGACTGACTACTGAGAGAGACTGACTACTGAGAGAGACTGACTGAGAGACTGACTGACTGAGAGACTGACTGAGAGACTGACTGAGAGAGACTGACTGAGAGAGACTGACTGAGAGAGACTGACTGAGAGAGACTGACTGAGAGAGACTGACTGAGAGAGACTGACTGAGAGAGACTGACTGACTGAGAGACTGACTGACTGAGAGACTGACTGACTGAGAGACTGACTGACTGAGAGACTGACTAACAGAGAGGCTGACTGACAGAGAGACTGACTGAGAGACTGACTGATTGAGAGAGACTGACTGAGAGACTGACAGACTTAGAGAGACTGACTGACTTAGAGAGACTGACTGACTGAGAGACTGACTGACTGAGAGACTGACTGACTGAGAGACTGACTGACTGAGAGACTGACTGACTGAGAGACTGACTGACTGAGAGACTGACTGACTGACTGACTGAGAGACTGACTGACTGAGAGACTGACTGAGAGAGACTGACTGAGACTGACTGAGACTGACTAGACTGACGAGAGAGACTGACTGAGAGAGAGACTGACTGAGAGAGACTGACTGAGAGAGACTGACTGACTGAGAGAGACTGACTGAAGAGACTGAGAGACTGACTGAGAGAGACTGACTGAGAGATAATGACTGAGAGAGACTGACTGAGAGAGACATTGAGAGAGACTGACTGACTGAGAGACTGACTGACTGAGAGACTGACTGACTGAGAGACTGACTGACTGAGAGACTGACTGACTGAGAGACTGACTGAGAGAGAGACTGACTGACTGAGAGAGAGACTGACTGACTGAGAGAGAGACTGACTGACTGAGAGACTGACTGACTGAGAGACTGACTGACTGAGAGAGACTGACTGACTGAGAGAGACTGACTGAGAGAGACTGACTGACTGAGAGAGACTGACTGACTGAGAGACTGACTGAGAGAACTGACTGACTGAGAGACTGACTGAGAGACTGACTGACAGAGAGACTGACTGACTGAGAGACTGACTGACTGAGAGACTGACTGACTGAGAGACTGACTGACTAGAGAGACTGACTGACTGAGAGAACGACTGACTGACTGAGAGACTGACTGACTAGAGAGACTGACTGACTGAGAGACTGACTGACTGACTGAGAGACTGACTGACTGACTGACTGACTGACTGAGAGACTGACTGAGAGACTGACTGAGAGACTGACTGAGAGACTGACTGAGAGACTGACTGAGAGACTGACTGAGAGACTGACTGACTGACTGACTGACTGACTGACTGACTGACTGACAGACTGGCAGAGAGAGACTGACTGAGAGAGACTGACTGAGAGAGAGACTGACTGACAGACTGGCAGAGAGAGACTGACTGAGAGAGACTGAGAGAGAGACTGACTGACAGACTGGCAGAGAGAGACTGACTACTGAGAGAGACTGACTACTGAGAGAGACTGACTACTGAGAGAGACTGACTGACTGAGAGACTGATTGAGAGAGACTGACTGACTGAGAGACTGACTGACTGAGAGACTGACTGAGAGACTGACTGACTGACTGACTGAGAGACTGACTGACTGACTGACTGAGAGACTGACTGACTGAGAGACTGACTGACTGAGAGACTGACTGACTGAGAGACTGACTGACTGAGAGACTGACTGACTGAGAGACTGACTGACTGAGATACTGACTGACTGAGACTGACTGAGAGACTGACTGACTGAGAGACTGACTGACTGAGAGACTGACTGACTGAGAGACTGACTGAGAGAGACTGACTGACTGAGACTGTCTGAGAGAGACAGACTGACTGACTGACAGAGAGACTGACTGACAGAGAGAGACTGACTGACTGAGAGAGACTGACTGAGAGAGACTGACTGAGAGAGACTGACTGAGAGAGACTGACTGAGAGAGAGAGACTGACTGAGAGAGACTGACTGACTGAGAGAGACTGACTGACTGAGAGAGACTGACTGACTGAGAGAGACTGACTGACTGAGAGAGACTGACTGACAGAGAGAGACTGACTGAGAGAGACTGACTGACTGAGAGAGACTGACTGAGAGAGAGAGACTGACTGAGAGAGAGAGACTGACTGAGAGAGAGAGAGACTGACTGAGAGAGAGACTGACAGAGAGAGACTGACTGACTGACCGAGAGAGAGAGACTGACTGACTGAGAGAGACTGACTGACTGAGAGAGACTGACTGACTGAGAGAGACTGACTGAGAGAGACTGACTGAGAGAGACTGACAGAGAGAGACTGACTGATTGAGAGAGACTGACAGAGAGAGACTGACAGAGAGAGACTGACAGAGAGAGACTGACTGACAGAGAGAGACTGACAGAGAGAGACTGACTGACAGAGAGAGACTGACTGACAGAGAGAGACTGACTGATTGAGAGAGACTGACTGATTGAGAGAGACTGACTGATTGAGAGAGACTGACTGATTGAGAGAGACTGACTGATTGAGAGAGACTGAGTGACTGAGAGACTGACTGACTGAGAGACTGACTGACTGAGAGACTGACTGACTGAGAGACTGACTGACTGAGAGACTGACTGACTGAGAGACTGACTGACTGAGAGACTGACTGACTGAGAGACTGACTGACTGAGAGACTGACTGACTGACTGAGAGACTGACTGACTGACTGAGAGACTGACAGAGAGACTGACAGACTGACAGAGAGACTGACAGACTGACAGAGACTGACAGACTGACAGAGAGACTGACTGACTGACAGAGAGAGACTGACTGACAGAGAGAGACTGACTGGCAGAGAGAGACTGACTGACAGAGAGAGACTGACTGGCAGAGAGACTGACTGACTGACAGAGAGACTGACTGACTGACAGAGAGACTGACTGACTGAGAGAGAGACTGACTGACTGAGAGAGAGACTGACTGACTGAGAGAGAGACTGACTGACTGAGAGAGAGACTGACAGAGAGAGAGACTGACAGACAGAGAGACTGACAGAGAGAGAGACTGACAGAGAGAGAGACTGACAGAGAGACTGACTGAGAGAGACTGACTGAGAGAGACTGACAGAGAGAGACTGACAGAGAGAGAGACTGACAGAGAGAGAGACTGACAGAGAGAGAGACTGACTGACTAAGAGAGACTGTCTGAGAGAGAGAGACTGACTGAGACTGTCTGAGAGAGACAGACTGACTGACTGACTGACAGAGAGAGAGAGAGAGAGACTGACTGACAGAGAGAGACTGACTGATAGAGAGAGAGACTGAGAGAGACTGACTGACTGAGAGAGACTGACAGAGAGAGACTGACTGAGAGAGACTGACTGACTGAGAGAGAGAGACTGACTGAGAGAGAGAGACTGACTGACAGAGAGAGAGACTGACAGAGAGAGAGACTGACAGAGAGAGAGACTGAGAGAGACTGACTGAGAGAGACTGACTGACTGAGAGAGACTGACTGAGAGACTGACTGACTGACTGACTGAGAGACTGACTGAGACTGACTGAGACTGACTGAGAGAGAGAGACTGACTGAGAGAGACTGACTGAGAGAGACTGACTGAGAGAGACTGACTGAGAGAGACTGACTGTCTGAGAGAGACTGACTGATTGAGAGAGAGACTAACTGACAGAGAGACTGACAGAGAGAGAGACTGACAGAGAGAGAGACTGACAGAGAGAGAGACTGACAGAGAGAGAGACTGACAGAGAGAGAGACTGACAGAGAGACTGACAGAGAGAGAGACTGACAGAGAGACTGACAGAGAGACTGACAGAGACTGACAGAGAGACTGACTGACAGAGAGAGAGACTGACAGAGAGAGAGACTGACAGAGAGAGAGACTGACAGAGAGAGAGACTGACTGACTGAGAGAGACTGACTGACTGAGAGAGACTGACTGACTGAGAGAGACTGACTGACTGAGAGAGACTGACTGTCTGAGAGAGACTGACTGACAGAGAGAGAGACTGACAGAGAGAGAGAGACTGACAGAGAGAGAGAGAGACTGACTGAGAGAGAGACTGACTGAGAGAGACTGACTGAGAGAGAGACTGACTGACTGAGACTGTCTGAGAGAGAGAGACTGACTGACTGAGACTGTCTGAGAGAGAGAGACTGACAGACTGTCTGAGAGAGACAGACTGACTGACTGAGAGAGAGAGACTGACTGACTGACAGAGAGAGACTGACAGAGAGAGAGACTGAGAGAGACTGACTGAGAGAGACTGACTGACTGAGAGAGACTGACTGAGAGACTGACTGACTGACTGACTGAGAGACTGACTGAGACTGACTGAGAGAGACTGACTGAGAGAGACTGACTGAGAGAGACTGACTGAGAGAGACTGACTGAGAGAGACTGACTGAGAGAGACTGACTGAGAGAGACTGACTGAGAGAGACTGACTGAGAGAGACTGACTGAGAGAGACTGATTGAGAGAGACTGATTGAGAGAGACTGATTGAGAGAGACTGATTGAGAGAGACTGATTGAGAGAGACTGATTGAGAGAGACTGATTGAGAGAGACTGATTGACTGAGAGACTGACTGAGAGACTGACTGACTGAGAGACTGACTGACTGAGAGACTGACTGACTGAGAGAGAGACTGACTGAGAGAGAGACTGACTGACTGAGAGAGAGACTGACTGACTGAGAGAGAGACTGACTGACTGAGAGAGAGACTGACTGACAGAGAGAGAGACTGACTGACAGAGAAAGAGAATGACTGACTGAGAGAGAGAATGACTGACAGAGAGAGACTGACTGACTGAGAGAGACTGACTGACTGAGAGAGACTGACTGACTGAGAGAGACTGACTGACTGAGAGACTGACTGACTGAGAGACTGACTGACTGAGAGACTGACTGAGAGACTGACTGACTGACAGAGACTGACTGACTGACAGAGACTGACTGACTGACAGAGACTGACTGACAGAGACTGAGAGAGAGACTGACTGAGAGAGAGACTGACTGAGAGAGAGACTGACTGAGAGACTGACTGAGAGAGAGACTGACTGACTGAGAGAGAGACTGACTGACTGAGAGAGAGACTGTCTGACGGAGAGAGAGACTGACTGAGAGAGAGAGACTGACTGAGAGAGACTGACTGAGAGAGACTGGCAGAGAGAGACTGACTGAGAGAGAGACTGACTGAGAGAGAGACTGACTGACAGACTGGCAGAGAGAGACTGACTGAGAGAGAGACTGACTGACAGACTGGCAGAGAGAGACTGACTACTGAGAGAGACTGACTACTGAGAGAGACTGACTGACTGAGAGACTGACTGACTGAGAGACTGACTGAGAGAGAGACTGACTGACAGAGAGAGAGAGACTGACTGACTGAGAGAGACTGACTGAGAGAGACTGACTGACAGAGAGACTGACTGACAGAGAGACTGACTGACAGAGAGACTGACTGACTGAGAGAGACTGACTGAGAGAGACTGACTGAGAGAGACTGACTGAGAGAGACTGACTGAGAGAGACTGACTGAGAGAGACTGACAGAGAGAGACTGACAGAGAGAGACTGGCAGAGAGAGACTGACAGAGAGAGACTGACAGACAGAGACTGACTGACAGAGAGAGAGAGAGACTGACTGACAGAGAGAGAGACTGACTGACAGAGAGAGACTGACTGACAGAGAGAGACTGACTGACTGAGAGAGAGACTGACTGACTGAGAGAGAGACTGACTGACTGAGAGAGACTGACTGACTGAGAGAGACTGACTGACTGACAGAGAGACTGACTGACTGACAGAGAGACTGACAGAGACTGACTGGCAGAGACTGACTGACAGAGAGAGAGAGAGAGACTGGCAGAGAGACTGACTGACAGAGAGAGACTGACTGACAGAGAGAGACTGACTGACAGAGAGAGACTGACTGACAGAGAGAGACTGACTGACAGAGAGAGACTGACTGACAGAGAGAGACTGACTGACTGAGAGAGACTGTCTGACTGAGAGAGACTGTCTGACTGAGAGAGACTGTCTGTCTGACTGAGACTGACTGAGAGAGACTGTCTGACTGAGAGAGACTGTCTGACTGAGAGAGTCTGTCTGACGGAGAGAGACTGTCTGACGGAGAGAGAGACTGTCTGACGGAGAGAGAGACTGTCTGACGGAGAGAGAGACTGACTGAGAGAGAGAGACTGACTGAGAGAGACTGACTGAGAGAGACTGACTGAGAGAGACTGACTGACTGAGAGAGACTGACTGACTGAGAGAGACTGACTGAGAGAGACTGACTGACTGAGAGAGACTGACTGACTGGGGGAGAGAGACTGACTGACTGGGAGAGAGACTGACTGACTGGGAGAGAGACTGACTGACTGAGAGAGAGACTGACTGACTGAGAGAGAGACTGACTGACTGAGAGAGAGACTGACTGACTGAGAGAGAGACTGACTGACTGAGAGAGAGACTGACTGACTGAGAGAGAGACTGACTGACTGAGAGAGAGACTGACTAAGAGAGACTGTCTGAGAGAGACTGACTGTCTGAGAGAGACTGTCTGAGAGAGACTGACTGTCTGAGAGAGACTGACTGTCTGAGAGAGACTGACTGTCTGAGAGAGACTGACTGAGAGAGACTGACAGAGAGAGAGACTGACAGAGAGAGAGACTGACAGAGAGAGAGACTGACAGAGAGAGAGACTGACAGAGAGAGAGACTGACTGACTGAGAGAGACTCTGAGAGAGAGAGACTGACTGAGACTGTCTGAGAGAGACAGACTGACTGACTGACAGAGAGAGAGACAGACTGACTGACTGACTGAGAGAGACTAACTGAGAGAGAGACTGACTGAGAGAGACTAACTGAGAGAGAGACTGACTGAGAGAGACACTGACTGAGAGAGACACTGACTGAGAGAGAGACACTGACTGAGAGAGAGACACTGACTGAGAGAGAGACACTGACTGAGAGAGAGACAGACTGAGAGAGAGAGACAGACTGAGAGAGAGAGACAGACTGAGAGAGAGAGACAGACTGAGAGAGAGAGACAGACTGAGAGAGAGAGACAGACTGAGAGAGAGAGACTGACTGAGAGAGAGAGACTGACAGAGAGAGACTGACTGACAGAGAGAGACTGACTGACCGAGAGAGAGAGAGAGACTGACTGAGAGAGACTGACTGACTGAGAGAGACTGACTGAGAGAGACTGACTGACTGAGAGAGACTGACTGAGAGAGACTGACTGAGAGAGACTGACTGAGAGAGACTGACAGAGAGAGACTGACTGATTGAGAGAGTCTGACAGAGAGAGACTGACTGACAGAGACTGACAGAGAGAGACTGACTGACAGAGAGAGACTGACTGATTGAGAGAGACTGACTGATTGAGAGAGACTGACTGACTGAGAGACTGACTGACTGAGAGACTGACTGACTGAGAGACTGACTGACTGAGAGACTGACTGACTGAGAGACTGACTGAGAGACTGACAGACTGACAGAGAGAGACTGACTGACAGAGAGACTGACTGACTGACAGAGAGAGACTGACTGGCAGAGAGAGACTGACTGGCAGAGAGAGACTGACTGACAGAGAGACTGACTGACAGAGAGACTGACTGGCAGAGGGAGACTAACTGACAGAGAGAGAGACTGACTGACTGAGAGAGAGACTGACTGACTGAGAGAGAGACTGACTGACTGAGAGAGAGACTGACTGACTGAGAGAGAGACTGCCTGACTGAGAGAGAGACTGACTGACTGAGAGAGAGACTGACTGACTGAGAGAGAGACTGACTGACTGAGAGAGAGACTGACAGAGAGAGAGAGACTGACTGAGAGAGAGACTGACTAAGAGACTGACAGAGAGAGAGAGAGAGAGACTGTCTGAGAGAGACTGACTGTCTGAGAGAGACTGACTGTCTGAGAGAGACTGACTGTCTGAGAGAGACTGACTGTCTGAGAGAGACTGACTGTCTGAGAGAGACTGACTGACTGACAGAGAGAGACTGACTGACAGAGAGAGACTGACTGACAGACAGAGACTGACAGAGAGAGAGACTGACAGAGAGACTGACAGAGAGACTGACAGAGAGACTGACAGAGAGACTGACAGAGAGACTGACAGAGAGACTGACAGAGAGACTGACAGAGAGACTGACAGAGAGACTGACAGAGAGAGACTGACTGACAGAGAGAGACTGACTGACTGAGAGAGACTGTCTGAGAGAGAGAGACTGACTGAGACTGTCTGAGAGAGACAGACTGACTGACTGACAGAGAGAGAGAGACTGACTGACAGAGAGAGAGACTGACTGACAGAGAGAGACTGAGAGAGACTGACTGACAGAGAGAGACTGACAGAGAGAGAGACTGAGAGAGACTGACTGACTGAGAGAGACTGACTGTCTGAGAGAGACTGACTGAGAGAGACTGACTGTCTGAGAGAGACTGACTGACTGTCTGAGAGACTAACTGACAGAGAGACTGACAGAGAGAGAGACTGACAGAGAGAGAGACTGACAGAGAGAGAGACTGACAGAGAGAGAGACTGACAGAGAGAGACTGACTGACTGAGAGAGACTGACTGACTGAGAGAGACTGACTGTCTGAGAGAGACTGACTGTCTGAGAGAGACTGACTGACAGAGAGAGAGAGAGACTGACAGAGAGAGAGACTGACAGAGAGAGAGACTGACAGAGAGACTGACAGAGAGAGAGACTGACAGAGAGAGAGACTGACAGACTGAGAGAGACTGTCTGAGAGAGAGACTGACTGACTGAGAGAGACTGTCTGAGAGAGAGAGACTGACTGAGACTGTCTGAGAGAGACAGACTGACTGACAGAGAGAGAGAGACTGACTGACTGACAGAGAGAGACTGACAGAGAGAGAGACTGAGAGAGACTGACTGACTGAGAGAGACTGACTGACTGAGAGAGACTGACTGTCTGAGAGAGACTGACTGTCTGAAAGAGACTGACTGACTGAGAGAGAGACTAACTGACAGAGAGAGACTGACAGAGAGAGACTGACAGAGAGAGACTGACAGAGAGAGACTGACAGAGAGAGACTGACAGAGAGAGACTGACTGAGAGACTGACTGAGAGACTGACTGAGAGACTGACTGAGAGAGACTGACTGAGAGAGACTGACTGAGAGAGACTGACTGAGAGAGACTGACTGAGAGAGACTGACTGAGAGAGACTGACTGAGAGAGACTGACTGACTGAGAGAGACTAACTGACAGAGAGAGACTGACAGAGAGAGACTGACAGAGAGAGACTGACAGAGAGAGACTGACAGAGAGAGACTGACGAGAGAGACTGACTGAGAGACTGACTGAGAGACTGACTGAGAGACTGACTGAGAGAGACTGACTGAGAGAGACTGACTGAGAGAGACTGACTGAGAGAGACTGACTGAGAGAGACTGACTGAGAGAGACTGACTGAGAGAGACTGACTGACTGAGAGAGACTGACTGACAGAGAGACTGACTGACTGAGAGAGAGACTGACTGACTGAGAGAGAGACTGACTGACTGAGAGAGAGACTGACTGAGAGAGACTGACTGAGAGAGACTGACTGAGAGAGACTGACTGAGAGAGACTGACTGACAGAAGACTGACTGAGAGAGACTGACTGACAGAAGACTGACTGAGAGAGACTGACTAGAGAGACTGACTGAGAGACTGACTGAGAGACTGACTGAGAGACTGACTGAGAGACTGACTGAGAGACTGACTGAGAGACTGACTGAGAGACTGACTGAGAGACTGACTGAGAGACTGACTGAGAGACTGAGAGAGACTGACAGAGAGACTGACAGAGACTGACAGAGAGACTGACTGACAGAGACTGACTGACAGAGACTGACTGACAGAGACTGACTGACAGAGACTGACTGACAGAGACTGACTGACAGAGACTGACTGACAGAGACTGACTGACAGAGACTGACTGACAGAGACTGACTGACAGAGACTGACTGACAGAGAGACTGACTGAGAGAGACTGACTGACTGAGAGACTGACTGACTGAGAGAGACTGACTGACAGAGAGAGACTGACTGACAGAGAGAGACTGACTGACAGAGAGAGACTGACTGACAGAGAGACTGACTGACAGAGAGAGACTGACTGACAGAGAGAGACTGACTGACAGAGAGAGAGACTGACAGAGAGAGACTGACTGAGAGAGAGACTGACTGAGAGAGAGACTGACTGAGAGAGAGACTGACTGAGAGAGAGACTGACTGAGAGAGAGACTGACTGAGAGAGAGACTGACTGAGAGAGAGACTGACTGAGAGAGACTGACTGAGAGAGACTGACTGAGAGACTGACTGAGAGAGACTGACTGAGAGAGACTGACTGAGAGAGACTGACTAGAGAGGCTGACTGAGAGAGACTGACTGAGAGAGACTGACTGAGAGAGACTGACTGAGAGAGACTGACTGAGAGAGACTGACTGACGAGAGACTGACTGAGAGACTGACTGACTGAGAGACTGACTGACTAGAGAGACTGACTGACGAGAGAGGACTGACTGAGAGAGAGACTGACTGACTGAGAGAGACTGACTGACTGAGAGAGAGACTGACTGACTGAGAGAGAGACTGACTGAGAGAGACTGACTGAGAGAGATGACTGACTGAGAGAGAGACTGACTGACTGAGAGAGACTGACTGACTGAGAGAGACTGACTGACTGAGAGAGACTGACTGACTGAGAGAGACTGACTGACTGAGAGAGACTGACTGACTGAGAGACTGACTGACTGAGAGACTGACTGACTGAGAGACTGACTGAGAGACTGACTGACTGACAGAGACTGACTGACTGACAGAGACTGACTGACTGACAGAGACTGACTGACAGAGACTGAGAGAGAGACTGACTGAGAGAGAGACTGACTGAGAGAGAGACTGACTGAGAGACTGACTGAGAGAGAGACTGACTGACTGAGAGAGAGACTGACTGACTGAGAGAGAGACTGTCTGACGGAGAGAGAGACTGACTGAGAGAGAGAGACTGACTGAGAGAGACTGGCAGAGAGAGACTGACTGAGAGAGACTGACTGAGAGAGAGACTGACTGACAGACTGGCAGAGAGAGACTGACTGAGAGAGACTGACTGACAGACTGGCAGAGAGAGACTGACTGACTGAGAGAGACTGACTGACTGAGAGAGACTGACTGACTAGAGAGACTGACTGACTGAGAGAGACTGACTGAGAGAGAGAGACTGACTGACTGAGAGAGACTGACTGAGAGAGACTGACTGACAGAGAGACTGACTGAGAGAGAGACTGACTGACTGAGAGAGACTGACTGAGAGAGACTGACTGAGAGAGACTGACTGAGAGAGACTGACTGAGAGAGACTGACTGAGAGAGACTGACTGAGAGAGACTGACTGAGAGAGAGAGACTGACTGAGAGAGACTGACTGACAGAGAGAGACTGACTGACAGAGAGAGAGACTGACTGACTGAGAGAGAGAGACTGACTGACAGAGAGAGACTGACTGACGAGAGAGAGACTGACTGAGAGAGAGACTGACTGACTGAGAGAGAGACTGACTGACTGAGAGAGACTGACTGACTGAGAGAGACTGACTGACTGACAGAGAGACTGACTGACTGACAGAGAGACTGACAGAGACTGACTGGCAGAGACTGACTGACAGAGAGAGAGACTGACTGAGCAGAGAGACTGACTGACAGAGAGAGACTGACTGACAGAGAGAGACTGACTGACAGAGAGAGACTGACTGACAGAGAGACTGACTGACAGAGAGAGACTGACTGACAGAGAGAGACTGACTGACAGAGAGAGACTGACTGACTGAGAGAGACTGTCTGACTGAGAGAGAGACTGTCTGTCTGACTGAGACTGACTGAGAGAGAGACTGTCTGACTGAGAGAGACTGACTGACTGAGAGAGTCTGTCTGACTGAGAGAGACTGACTGACTGAGAGAGAGACTGTCTGACGGAGAGAGAGACTGACTGACGGAGAGAGACTGACTGACTGAGAGAGAGACTGACTGAGAGACTGACTGAGAGAGACTGACTGACTGAGAGAGACTGACTGACTGAGAGACTGACTGAGAGAGACTGACTGACTGAGAGAGACTGACTGACTGGGGAGAGAGACTGACTGACTGGGAGAGAGACTGACTGACTGGAGGAGACTGACTGACTGAGAGAGAGACTGACTGACTGAGAGACTGACTGACTGAGAGAGAGACTGACTGACTGAGAGAGAGACTGACTGACAGAGAGAGACTGACTGACAGAGAGACTGACTGACTGAGAGAGACTGACTGACTGAGAGAGAGACTGACTTACAGAGAGAGACTGACTGACTGAGAGAGAGACTGTCTGAGAGAGACTGACTGACTGAGAGAGACTGACTGACTGAGATAGACTGACTGACTGAGAGAGACTGACTGACTGAGAGAGACTGACTGAGAGAGAGACTGACAGAGAGAGAGACTGACTGAGAGAGAGACTGACTGAGAGAGAGACTGACTGAGAGAGAGACTGACTGAGAGAGACTGACTGACTGAGAGAGACTGTCTGAGAGAGAGAGAGACTGACTGAGACTGTCTGAGAGAGACAGACTGACTGACTGACAGAGAGAGAGACTGACTGAGAGAAAGAGAGAGAGACTGACTGAGAGAGACTGACTGACTGTCTGAGAGAGACTGACTGAGAGAGACTGACTGACTGAGAGACTGACTGACAAAGAGAGAGACTGACTGACTGAGAGAGACACTGACTGAGAGAGAGACTGACTGACTGAGAGAGAGACTGACTGACTGAGAGAGAGACTGAGACTGACTGAGAGAGTGACTGACTGAAAGAGAGAGAGACTGACTGAGAGAGAGACTGACTAAGAGAGAGACTGACTGAATGATTGAGAGACTGACTGAGAGAGAGAGAGACTGACTGAGAGAGAGAGACTGACTGAGAGAGACTGACTGACAGAGAGAGACTGACTGACTGAGAGAGAGAGAGACTGACTGAGAGAGACTGACTGACTGAGAGAGACTGACTGAGAGAGACTGACTGACTGAGAGAGACTGACTGAGAGAGACTGACTGAGAGAGACTGACTGAGAGAGACTGACTGAGAGACTGACTGACAGAGAGACTGACTGATTGAGAGAGTCTGACAGAGAGAGACTGACTGACAGAGAGACTGACAGAGAGAGACTGACTGACAGAGAGAGACTATAATACGTAACTAACCAGAAGCATGTT
>CAWUFW010026480.1:0-33255 GCA_963921515.1 Calotriton arnoldi
GGGCCCTGAATAGCAGGATCCCAGTCCAACTAAGTCATAAACCAGCAAAACACCATTTAAAAAAATGGGGGCAACCATATAGTCAGATTCCACCTTCCTACACTGATCACTTCTCTTCAGTCTTCTCTAACAAAGGTCTTTCGATTACAGGGCTTCCTTTCCTCAAGAGCAGTGAGTAGAATAATGGGATTGCTCAGACCTTGTCCCAACTAGCATGATTCCCCCTAACCTGAGAACATTGCTGGGGCTCACGCCCCAGAGCCCCATAGAAATTGATGCCCATGGCTAGAGCAGTTATGTACAGAAATATACATGGCAAGCAAAACATGGAGTACATTTGCACACTGTATTAGATAAGGCCCAGTCACTTGAGAGGTTCCATGCAATAGTGGAGTAGGAACTGAAAGCCGCCTTGGAAAATGTTCATGCCACCCGCTAGTAGACCTACTGAGCGCAGGGGGCATGTTCGACTGTGCAAAGAATGTTAGCGGGAGGGGGGAAATTTGATTCTTGTCTTCAAGAAAATTGTGCCTGTCCCCTCAGTGTTGTTGCAAGGCACTATATCTGATGATCCCTACAATCAAGTCATATCAACAGTGATTTTCCTCATTTGGATAAATCGCCAATCTTCCGTTGCCTTCTTATCCTCTCCTAATGCTGTTGGTACTTTCCCCCCTTACACTCATCAATGAAACTGGATCCCAGTTCAGGACCTTCTAACAGGCTCTTTCTCTATTGGTACATATTGCACCTGCTTCACAAAGAATCACACAAACATGCAGAAACCTACTACTCTTAGACTCCATTTTTTGATTTAGTTTTCCGCGAATTCAACTGAAGTAAATAAAAAGGCTGGGCTACAAATGGAAATCTGTGCAAAATGTACACAAGGCTTAAACTGACATTTTTTCCACCAGCAGAAAATCTTCCAATTTACCTCTGCATATACCTCAACATTTTCCCCTTTTTTCCATTGGAAGAATATTTTTGCTTGTGTAGAGACCTCTTTTACTATACCTCATGGAACCTGGGGACATTTGTTTGCTGCTCACACCCACTTTACTCACATATGCCAGACTTTGCTGGCAATAACTTTATGTGCTTAAATTGTGTTTGAAAATCATCAGCAACGTGTGAATAGCACAAAGTTAAGATTTTGTGGGAATGATTTGCCTCCTGATTCCCCCTTAGCCATCCACTTGAGAAATGCATGTTCTGCTGATACGCCTCACATTCACTGCAGGTTACTCACCGTGCTTCGCTCCATCTGATTCCTCACATTCACTGCAGGTCACTCACCGGGCTTTGCTCCATCTGATTCCTCACATTCACTGCAGGTTACTCACCGGGCTTCGCTCCATCTGATTCCTCACATT
Organism: Calotriton arnoldi; assembly: GCA_963921515.1. Taxonomy (NCBI): domain Eukaryota; kingdom Metazoa; phylum Chordata; class Amphibia; order Caudata; family Salamandridae; genus Calotriton; species Calotriton arnoldi. The sequence continues at coordinate 1,377 of CAWUFW010026480.1, forward strand.
CACTGCAGGTTACTCACCGGGCTTCGCTCCATCTGATTCCTCACATTCACTGCAGGTTACTCACCGTGCTTCGCTCCATCTGATTCCTCACATTCACTGCAGGTTACTCACCGTGCTTCGCTCCATCTGATTCCTCACATTCACTGCAGGTCACTCACCGGGCTTCGCTCCATCTGATTCCTCACATTCACTGCAGGTTACTCACCGTGCTTCGCTCCATCTGATTCCTCACATTCACTGCAGGTTACTCACCGTGCTTCGCTCCATCTGATTCCTCACATTCACTGCAGGTCACTCACCGGGCTTCGCTCCATCTGATTCCTCACATTCACTGCAGGTTACTCACCGTGCTTCGCTCCATCTGATTCCTCACATTCACTGCAGGTTACTCACCGTGCTTCGCTCCATCTGATTCCTCACATTCACTGCAGGTTACTCACCGTGCTTCGCTCCATCTGATTCCTCACATTCACTGCAGGTTACTCACCGTGCTTCACTCCATCTGATTCCTCACATTCACTGCAGGTTACTCACCGTGCTTCGCTCCATCTGATTCCTCACATTCACTGCAGGTTACTCACCGGGCTTCGCTCCATCTGATTCCTCACATTCACTGCAGGTTACTCACCGTGCTTCGCTCCATCTGATTCCTCACATTCACTGCAGGTCACTCACCGGGCTTCGCTCCATCTGATTCCTCACATTCACTGCAGGTTACTCACCGTGCTTCACTCCATCTGATTCCTCACATTCACTGCAGGTTACTCACCGTGCTTCGCTCCATCTGATTCTCAAAGTCAGGATTCTCTTGAGTCAGGATCTCAGAATTTTCGCTCACAGATTATTGTGCATCTAACTTCATCTTGGGTATTCAGAAAACTCTGTGAATTGGTCCCTGTGTGTTTAAGTAGGGAACATGCTTACGATTTAGGAGTACATTGGCTAGTATTCTAAACAAATTTGGTTCACCAATGCCTGTGGCTCACTTGCTTTGCCATGCAGCTGTCACCAATGCATTTTATCCTCAAAATTCAAGGCTTGAGTACTATTTTACACCAGAGTGGCCTGTGGGGTTAACCTTTGGCTGCTAGACTTTGTCATTCACGCAAACCGTTGCATGTGGATTTTGGGCTTGTATCCTTACAAGCCTTTGTTTTGCATAAATCCATAGGCGGAAGAAGTTTATGCCCATCAGGTAAATGCTGATATAACTATTGTTTTCTGTCTGACCTGGAACAAACACACAGTAAATAGTGCTTAATTTGAGCCCGAGGTTGCAGGTGGGGCCCACCGGCACTCATGTTTTTTGGGGAGTGGCACTTACGTTTCCTCATGAAACTTTGACCCAGAGCAAGAGCTAGAAAAACACGAAAAGAGGAGGAAGAGAAAGAGGAAACAATGGCAAAGGGAACAAGCACTTGCAATGCAATAGGTCTCGCATTTACGGGAGTTTAAGCTATTGGCATTGTAAATGACAATGCCTTTTTATTTATGTTTTAAAAACCAAAACAAAAATAAAAGGCATTGTCATTTACAATGTCAATAGCTCGCGACCTATTGCATTGCAAATGCTTGTTTTATTATATGTGCTGCATCCTGTGGGAAGGAAAGGAATCGTGGTAGGTTTTGTTCTGAAGTGACACGGAATTATTGAACATTTAAGTTACTCTTCAATAGTGTTTAAAGTCCAGTGGGTGGGGGTGGGTAAAGGGCAGAGGGGGGGTGGATAACGGGATGATAAAAAAAAAGCACTATAAAGCGGCCAGTGCTGGCTGCTTCATAGGGCTTTACTTTCCCCTCAGGCGGGATGGAGGGGGTGAAGAAATGGAGACTTGAAACTGGGAAGGGGGGAAGAAACAGGTACAGGAGGGTCTGAGGGAGGGGAGAATAAACCCGGACGGGGGTGGAAAAAATGTGGACGGGAGGGTTTATGGGAGGGGAGAAGAAGCAAAGGATGAGAAGAAACACGTGGATATAACTTAAAAATAAAAAGTCAGTATGTCTCAGCAATCCGTTGGCAATGTTAATGTTGTTGAGACAGTGTGGGTAATTTATACGATGGCGCACATCCCCACATGAAGAACATACATTTGGCAGAATAAACAAGTAGGGGGAAATAATGAATAACTGGCCTTCAGAGAAGCAGCGGAGCACAGCTGCACTCGAGATCTGTAGTAAACAAGCGCATATGCAGTCCTACTCCGCCCCTTTCCCAGCAGAGGAAACAATGGTAAACAACACAAGTACGATATGAGGCGAAAGGTTTGCTATGTTGCTTCATTTTGCCTCATAATAATTAAAACACCTTTTTCCGTGTGGTCAACAATGTAGATTTTCCACAGCCTGATGAGCAGAAAATCTGGATTTTATTAAGGACACGGAGGCCAAGATTATGCAATCTCCTTTTATTGCCAGCTCACACAGCAGCAACAATTAACAAGAATTTTGAACTTTGAAAACATTCTGAACATCTATATAGTCCAGCAACAGGCAGCCATCTTCCTTCTTTTTTTTGCGCTGCGAACAAGATAAACTTTAAGTCCAAACAAATTCCTGGTGAATGTATCCAAGAGAAGAAACGTTCCAGATCCAAACCTCGTTACTCTGAAAGAAAGTATAAAATAGGTTACTCTACCCGGGTGGGTATCAGTGGTGGGATAATCTTAGCCTCCGTGTCCTTAATAAAATCCAGATTTTCTGCTCACCAGGCTGTGGAAAATCTACATTTTATGGCACGACACGGAGGCCAATATTATGCAAGTTCAAAGTGCATTGAATACATTATCAATTACATTAGGCATTGGCTTAAAGTAACAACTTTTGAACATGCTTTCATTTGACCAATCGGCTGCTCTTAAAATGTCTTGTAAACCCCCTCCCAAGACGAAAGCTTTGGAGGCTGAGGCACCAAAAATAGAGGTGTCCACACCCCCTTCATTCATAACATCTTTCACCCATCTAGCTAAGGTAGGGGGGGAAATGGCTTTGTGAGGCCTTTTATGAGATATTAGTAGTTGTGTGACGCCGTTTCTCAGATTAAGGGTTCTCCTTTCATATTCTTTCAAGCATTGCACCACACATAGTCTTGGGTTTCCAGAGAAGTAAGGGTAGAAAATGGTTGAGGAGAGAGTCTTAGTTCTTCTTTTAACATAGAAACATACTCCCTCAGGTTGATATGCTTTACTGGTGACATCTAAAGCTCTAACATCAGATGTACGTCTAAATGAAACTAGACATAGGAGGGTTGTGAGTTTGTAAGAGAGTTTTTTAAGCGACAAATATTGATTATCACCCCAGTTCTCTAAAACTCGAAGGATCAGTTTAATATCCCAAAGAGAGGTGTACTTAGGTATCGGTGGTTTAAGGACCCTAATGCTTCTCATAATCCTCCTTGTCAAAGCATTCTGACCGACAGGTAGTCCATCTATCAAGCAATGACAGGCAGAAATGGCTGATCTATAGATGTTTACTGTTTTATAGGATAAACCTGACTCAACTAATTCTGTTAGGTAATTTATTACATAGACTACATCAGTTGAAATGGGATTGATACCCCGTTGAACACACCAACAAATCCATTTATTCCATGCCAGTCTATATGCCTTTCTCGTGCCGGATGCCCATGACTCAGATATGAGTCTAAAAGCATCTGGCGAAAGGCCAGGGATTTCCCATTGTCTCCGGAAATCTTCCATGCCATCAGTGTGAGGGAGCCTTCTTCTATCAGAGGATGGATTTCCCCTTGAGGGCCTAGAATTAGGGTCTCAAAATGGGGAATTAGTAAGGGGAAGTCTACTGACATTTCTAGAATTACAGGGAACCACGCTTGGGATCTCCAAAGAGGAGTTACCACTACTACTGTATTTTTGAATCTGCGTGTTTGTAAGAGGAACCTGGGTAGCATGACAAATGATGGGAAGGCATATGGCCTTAGACCTCTCCAGCCTTGTAGGAAGGTGTCCACCCCAGCTGCTTGAGGGTCTGGTTTCCAGCTGAAAAACTGTGTCAGTTGAGTATTCAATCTGTCCGCAAAGAGATCTATGTTGAAAGGACCCATGTGTGTTGGATGTGTAGGAATATCTCCCTGTTCAGTCTCCAGTTGCTGGAGTCTCTGAAGTTCCTGGAGAACCAGTCAGCTACTCCATTGCTCAAACCAGGAATGTGTTGTGCTACAACTGAAATTCCTTTGCTTAAACAATAACCCCAAAAGTCCTTCGCTAGTTCCGCTAAGTCTTTGGAGTGTGGTCCTCCCATCTTGCTCACATATTGGACTGCTGAAATGTTGTCCATGCGAAGCATTACACAACATTTAATCTTTTCTTGAGTGAAACTGCGGACTGCAAAGGAGCCCGCTAGGAGTTCGAAGCAGTTGATGTGCTCTCTTGGTCTGACCAGCGTCCCCCTGTGGAAGAATTTCCGCATCTCGCTCCCCAACCCTCTAGGCTTGCATCTGAATCTATCACCATTTCGGGTTCCTCCCCGAAGATTGCTCTCCCATTCCACGCATGTGCGTTCTTGAGCCACCATTCCAATTCCTCCAGTGAGTCCTGATCTAGGGACAAAATTTGACAGTATGATTGATTTATGCGAAGGTATCTCTTTTTTAGTCTTTGGAGGGCTCGATAGTAGAGTGGGCCCGGGAATATGGCTTGGATGGTTGAGGATAGGAGGCCCAGGATTCTCGCTACGTTCTTTAGTGTAATAGTTTTCTCTAGTAAGACCTTCTTTATTTCTTTCCGTCATTTTTTTAGTTTGTCTTTGGGTAAGCGTAGCTCTGTGTGGAGGGTGTCTACGATGAACCCCAGGAACTGAGTGTCTTGTGCTGGAGTAAGGCATGACTTTTTTAGGTTTACTACAAATCCTAGTTTCTCTAATATCTCTATTGCCCACTGAGTATGCAGGGATACAATGTCTTTGGACTGACCCATTATTAGGATGTCGTCTAGGTATATTATGAACCTTACGCCTTTTGCCCTGAGCCATGCTGCTACCGGCCGGAGTACCTTTGTGAAGCACCAGGGTGCTGAAGATAGTCCGAACGGGAGACTGGAGAACTCCCAGATTTTGTTTAGCCATGTAAAGCGGAGGTATTTTTGGTGTGGAGGCCAGATGGGGATAGTAAGATAGGCGTCTTTGAGATCTAATCTTGTTAACCAATCTCCTTTCCTTAGGATGTCTCTTAAGAGATATATACCCTCCATTTTGAAGTGACGGTAGACCACCCATTCGTTCAAATCTTTGAGGTTTATTACTGGCCTCATCTCTTTGTTCTTTTTCTCCACCAAAAAGATGTTGCTGATAAAGCCAACTCCTGGATCAGTTGCCTCTCTGATGGCACTTTTGGCCAATAGGTCTTGTACCTCTGTTACCAATTTTGAGTGTTCTTGAGAGAAGCTGATTTCTCTTGGGATTTTGTCTTGAAAGGGTGTGTCTGTGAATTCTATTCGGTATCCCCTGATCGTTTGTAGTACCCAAGGGTCTTGTGTCACTAAGTTTCAGTTTCCACAGAACTGGGCTAGTCTCCCTCCCACCTTTATAGGGGAATCTAAAGGGTCTTTGGTGTGACGTACCTGATGAGAAGCTTTTCTGTCTTCTATCTGTTCTTGTATTCCGGAAGCGGCCTCTCTGTCTTTGGGGATAGAAGTTGGAATAGGAGCCATAGGAACCATAGGTTTGTTGGAAGGACCTATTGCCTCGTGCCATGTAGGGTCTAGAGGAAGGTGTACCGCGGCCGGGGAACGACCCCTTGTTCGCCCGGCCCTTGCAAAAACTCTATCATGGAACACCTTTCTTATTTCCTTTTGGGACTTCTGTTTGGAGCTGAAGATCCCCACATACTTCGCCATCTCTTTAATGAAATCATCGCCAAAAAGTTGGCCCTGGGAAGAAGGTCCCCCTTCTTTGTTGGCGAGCTCAATGAGTTTGGGGTCCAGTTTTAAGAGGATGCTCTTTCTTCTCTCATTCGAGAGAGCCGTGTTTGCGTTGCCAAGGAGGCAAACAGCTCTCTGCGCCCACTCTCGCAGTTCTTTTGGGTCGACCTGAGTATTGCTCAGGTAGGCTGTCTCGGCCATCTCAAAGATTTTAGTAAGGGGGCCAGTAATGTCCAGGAGTCTCTCCTGGCAGGACTTTAAACCTCTGTCTAGGCCTCTTCTAGGGTCTTTTCCTCCCTTGTTGATGAAAGACACAACCTTTGGGTCGAGTTCGGGCGTCAATGTAATTTTATCAGGGAGGGATGGCCGGGGGCACTCGGATCGTAATCGAGACCTCACTTCCTTAGGGATCTCGCTTCTCAACCAGAAGGTGATATAGTCGGCCACATGTTGTGAGGGCGTGCATTCAGGGATGTTTTATCATGAGGGGGTCAAACATGTTGTCCCCAAGCGGGTCAAGAATCCCCATCTTAGACCCAGAGGCCTTTGATGCCTCATCAGATGTCCCTTTTTTAGTGGTGGTCGAGTCTTCGTAATCAGAGTCGAACTCTGATGAGCAGGACAGCTCTAGTTCCGGCTCGTATGTCTGGTCATCATCAGACTCGCTGGAAATAGGGACAACCGGGCCTCTTTCATGCCCATCCACAGTGTCGGACACACTGACTCCATCACCGGCGTCATCCGGTAAACCCTCAATTACCCCTTTAGATTTTTTATGAGGGTAGTCACCTGATGGCCTTTTTTTGTGAGATTTATCAGGCCAGGAAGAGCATCCGGGTTGGTCAGTTGGTTGATTATTTGAAAGCACTTCTAATTTTTTATTGATGGTGTCATCCAGCGACCCCATCAATTTTCCTAAAGCCCTATTTACCAATTCCTCTAATTTACCCTCAACTAAGGAGTCTAGCTGTTGATCAGACATTTTTTTTAATGTAATTATAAATAGTATAATAAAAGTAATTCTAACTATAACTAGTATATTAAAGTAATTCCCTGTAGATGAGGGGTCAAAATACAGGTGGGTGTGCAGAAAATCGGATCATTTTGTGGAAAGAGTGAGTATTGGGATCAGTAGGGGGCAGTCTCGGTTATCTTTGTGTTGTTCGGTTTGGTGACTGTCGTTTGGGTGAAAAAAACGACGTTCCAGAGGAGTACCTAATGTTCTTGCTAAGGTACTTTCCTCTAATGATTGAAAGGAGGTTCTACTTCCTTGTTAATAAAGAAGCCTTCCCGGTGCGGTCGCGTTTGCAGCTGCGGCCGCACCGGTATAGAAGTCGGGAGGGTGGTGCCCTTCACTGAGGCTGAGCGAGGAAGGAGCAGCTCACTGACCCGAGGTATGTTTAATAAAATAGAAAGCGAGGCTCACGCTCGCACTGGCAGCGCTGCTGCCGAACGCATGAGCCTCATACGAGGTTGAAAATGGAGCGCGTGGGTCGCGCTGGTGAGCGCGAGCCAGCGCAATGTTTAAACGTGGATTAAGAGCGCGCGGGGGGGTCGCGCTGAAGAGCGCGATCCCCCCCGGCGTGATATTTGAATTCGGGCCCGGGCCAGTAATGGTGATTAAGATGCCCAGGTGTCCCTAGGGGCTCTGAATGAAAATAAATTTAGTATAAACCCAATAGGCGATTAAGAGGGGTAGAATGAAAGAGTATTAAGAAAAAAACTGTATTAAAGAGAAGATATAAACACAGTGAAAATCTAGCAATTTAAATCTTGAAGCCCCAAGGGGCTACAAATGACGAAGTAATAAATTACAATATAACCGAAATACAGACAACCCGTAGGTCGCAAGACAATTAAACAAGTAATTTTAGGAGAGTAAAATAAAGAGACTTATCTTGTGAGCAGTCAACAAGTACGCCATATTAGTTTATTTTCAAAAAGCGAATGTGCTTTTACTTAAAAACAGCAACCTGTGTCAACTGTGGCTTCAGCTGTTTGATTATTGCTTCAATAGCTCCTTCCTGCCAAGAACAGGGATGCCGAATGCGCGTCAATAGAAAGGATAGAAGGAACGATCTCTGCTGTTTTGAGAAGTGGTTTGCCTTTGAAGTCACTTTACGAGGTCCACTTTTTCCAGCGCCATCTAACGTGACAAGATAAGAACAGCCTTGTTTACAATGGCGCTCTCGGAGCATGTCAGGTGGGCGCTTTTAAAAAACAAGCATCGACCTCAAGAGACATTACCCCCAGGTCCCTCCTGTCCTCGTCCCATTCATGTCAAAGTGGAGATAACCATCTCCCGACAGAAAAAAAGAGCAGAGGAAAGCTGGGACCCTAACCCCGCCCCTGCCACTGGGAGTACATAAGGAGTACTTACCCAGCATTCCGCCTGAACTACCAAGCCTAACAGGAAGGCCGGCCGTCCGGGAGAGAGGGCGAGGCATAATGAATGGGACGAGGACAACGGGACCCAGAGTGATGAAGATTACTGGTAAATAATAGGGCATTACCCCCAGTATGATGGCCAAACAAAAGGTTCTCTGAGTGAAATCACCAGGGACAGAACGAAGCACTTAAACGAGGGGCATTTACACCAATGCACCAATAAGAAGCCAGCATTTCTGAATGCCACAGATAGCATCCAATTGCAATTGGTGTGTTTGCAAACCCCATAGAACAGATATAACAGGTCCATCAAAGCTCTGTGGTTTCTAAAAGCAAAGTGAAATGTCAGGAGGCCTTTACAGACAAATGCATGCAACTGACAGACTAACATTTTGATGCGCCCCAGTGAAAATATGACGTCTTTGCCCATGGAGAATTATGCCCAAATCCCATTCATAAAGAACAAGTAAAGAAACTGAATTACACACATAGCTTGATTCAGCAGCGTAAACTCTCTTTATGATGTCACAGAAGACTGGATTTACACTAGCTGAACCTGTCAGTCTAGACTCGGTAAAGGATGCTCAGGAGTGGACACGCACCACTTGCAGTCCTTTCTGGACTTCCGGCTCAGGACAGAATATGTGTGAGTGATATCTGTCCCGTGCCAGCCTAGCCAAAAGACAGCGGAGAGGAGCCCTTTAACACCACCGCCGTCTCTCCTGGAATGTGGGGACCATCGGGGCTCCCTCCTCACCCATCCTGCCTTACACACCAGCCCGCTCTGTAAGGGCATTCACAATGAGAGGAGTCTGTAATAAGTATGTTTCATGCGTAGAGGTGACACAGCAGACGTAGCCAAGTAGTGTCTTTAAGTTATTTATTTGAGTCCATAACATCAATGGCAGCAGCCCCACCAGGAGCAGCCTGTTAGCTGCTCAGCCCATCTTCCAACTGTCTCACTCACACCAGGCACCCAAGCATTCCACACATGTCCATCACGCCAACATTCCACACAGAACACTCACACCAGGCACCCAAGCATTCCACACATGTCCATCACACCAACATTCCACACAGAACACTCACACCAGGCACCCAAGCATTCCACACATGTCCATCACACCAACATTCCACACAGAACACTCACACCAGGCACCCAAGCATTCCACACATGTCCATCACACCAACATTCCACACAGAACACTCACACCAGGCACCCAAGCATTCCACACATGTCCATCACACCAACATTCCACACAGAACACTCACACCAGGCACCCAAGCATTCCACACATGTCCATCACGCCAACATTCCACACAGAACACTCACACCAGGCACCCAAGCATTCCACACATGTCCATCACACCAACATTCCACACAGAACATTCACACCAGGCACCCAAGCATTCCACACATGTCCATCACACCAACATTCCACACAGAACACTCACACTGGCTGAGCAGCTAGGACTAGGTAAAAGGGAACATTATAAATACAACAGGAAGATACTACATTATCTTCTCCCCTTAAAACTGAAAAACAATAAAACCATACTAAAATGAAACAACTATACACAACAATGTAGAAATGAAGTCAGAAGTCCATAACCCAGGGATGAATGGTAAAAACCATATCACGAGAGGTAAACAAGACTAGACAAAGGAGGAAAAAAGAATGAAAAGATACACACAAACTACCACCATCCTCCTCCTTCAATAATAAAATAAAAGGAAAGTTCAAAGAACGTTAAGCTCACTGACAATAAGTGAGATAACATCACATGACAATACACGTGAAACAATGTGCAGAGAAACATGGTAGAAACAGACTCTGAGAACTCTAACACTGTGACGAGACACATGGGAGTAACACACCCCCAGAACTCAAACACTATGGGTGGACCACACCCATGTACGTACTCCATAAAATTGACACAAACACTATGGGTGGACCGCACCCATGTACGTACTCCTTACTATGGGTAGACCACACCCATGCACGTACTCCTTACTATGGGTGGGCCGCACCCATGTATGTACTCGTTACTAAGGGTGGACCGCACCCATGTACGTACTCCTTACTATGAGTGGACCGCACCCATGTACGTGCTCCTTACTGTGGGTGGACCACACCCATGTACGTACTCCTTAAAATTGACACAGACACTATGGGTGGACCACACCCATGTACGTACTCCTTACTATGGGTGGACCGCACCCATGTACGTACTCCTTACTATGGGTGGACCACACCCATGTACGTATTCCTATCTAAGGAACACAACCAAGAAAAATGTGGAGAAGGGACTAAAACCCAACTTGCCACCCCTAATGTAAGGGACCAAACCAGCTAAAATGGGACTACAGCCCACAATGCAAACTGTAGATGGGACTGACACCCATTACTAATAACGTAGGTGGGACTAACACCCACTACAAGCTAAGTAGATGGGACTAACACCCACTATAAACTGCATAAGTGGGACTAAAACCCTCTACAACCTGCGTAGATGGGACTAAATCCCACTACAACAAAATGTGAAGCACAACATAACTAACAGACACACTAGAAAACCGACGTACAGCACAAAATGACTGATACACACTACTACAACCAAAATGCAGCAGAAAGTGACACACAGACAAAGGAAACACAACAACATAACGTCAAATGGGACTACCACCCATAAACTATGATAAAGGGAAAGACAACCCTTAACTTAAACAGTATGGGTGGACCACACCCATCCCTGAAGTGAGGGTGACCCATCGCCGGTGAGCGACCTCTCACCCGAATAGTGCCACTATGGCCACACACTTGACAAGTTGACACCCTCACATGAATTACATGTAGCAGACCTTGTAAAATTGCCTTACATTGTGGTAGCTTAGCTGTATGACAATGTAAGCAAAACCACTGTCAACATTCGGAGAAAGAAAGAAAAAAAACCAGTGCCTCCAAAACACTTCAGCTTAACCAAATTGTTCCACTACTATAAGCTGCTGGGATCAAGTTCCTCTAAACTGTGTCCCCATATAGAATTCAGCCTCCACTCCAAGATGAAGGAGAAACAGCGTTGTGCTGGTCGAATTTTGCTTCCGGGAGACTACAATGCTCGAAGACTGGCATCCTCAGAAGACGCAGTGCTTGTGTCTCCGGGAATAACTTAGTGGCTGCCACACGACTGTGCACCACAACTGTGCAGAGTGTACTGACAAACACATGCACACATACAGCAAAGTTAAAGAGTACCTTTCGTTTCTCTGTGCTCCATAAAACCGCAAAACACAACAGAAAGAAAACGTGATACACAGGCGATGTGGACACAGTGACGTCCGCGGTCTCCATAAGATTTCCATTAAGCTTGACGAAAAGATGACTTGGTTGGCAGAAAACAGAAGAGTTGACTGCAGCCTCCAACCCCAAGATGGCGTCACGCTGGCCGCGCCGGATGGCTCCCGGCGCGTTTGTGTTGCAGAGCGTCCTTCAGCAGCACAATGCAGTGAAGAATCCACTACGCCGGATCCATGAATGGACAACGTCACAGAAGGAGCTTTGAGCGGAGAGCGCATCTTCACAATGGAGGTAAAATTGCGCATGCTGACCATAAACGTATAATCTTTTCGAAAAGTGCACGCGCTGAGTGAGTGCGTGCTATGCACAGCTCGTGTCTCGTTTTTTCAAACCACAATACGGCGGTTTACTAACGCCCACTGTTGAGAAGTCTCAGCTGACAAAACAAATGATAGACAAAAAGTGTCTCACCTCTCTTTGCCCCCATGCGCTGCCATTTCAAACTGCCTCCGCAGCGAAAAGGAGAAGTGCCTCACGATGGTGCTTTCACGCGGATTAGAGCCCCTGAGGCGCACAGATACTACGCACCAGCAAAATCAGAAGGAAAGCGGCATTGAAATCCACAAACCCAGCAAAGTGACACTAATGCCAGATGTTAACTCCTTCCCAAAGCAGAGTACACAAGTCTTGCACCAACACGCAGCAAAAAAAAAAACTTCCTCAGAAATCCATTTGCGATTGAGGATGCTGGCAAGTATTTGAAGTAATCCTTTGATGGCTTTAGTGATTTAGAGCTGCCTTTATCATCAAGCCATAAACTCTTTGTGGGCCTCAGCAAAACAATGTAGCTGGATCACCCACTTGTGGAAGTAGTGAACCTCACACTACCTTCTCGCAAGCATCAAAGTCATTCTTATTAGTCCAATGGAGCATGGCCAGGCTTTGGCCGTCTGTTGGCAAGGACACCGGTGGGTGGGGCCGTCCGTTGAGAAGGACACTGGTGGGGCTGGCTTGCCTGTAGCTCCAAACTATCTTCTTCTAGTTACTCATGTTTCTTGTAGTTTCTCTTGTTTCATGTAGACAGCTTTTAATCCTTTAAAACGCTTGAGTCCAAGTCCAGTCGCCAAAATGTAACAAGTATGTTCCATGCGTAGAGGTGACACAGCAGACGTAGCCAAGTAGTGTCTTTAAGTTATTTATTTGAGTCCATAACATCAATGATAGCAGCCCCACCAGGAGCAGCCTGCCAGCTGCTCAGCCCATCTTCAGCTGATCACACTCACACCAGGCACCCAAGCATTCCACACATGTCCATCACACCAACATTCCACACAGAACACTCACACTGGCTGAGCAGCTAGGACTAGGTAAAATGGAACATTATAAATACAACAGGAAGATATTACAGTGTCCTTCCAGAGCCAGCTAACAATGCCCGCGATAGGGCTGGTTTGGGTGGGGGCCACAGATCAGTTCAGGAACGACTCTCTGATGTAACAAGTGGGGCAAACAGAAACCAGGTCTCTATGCTTAGGCTCAGGCTGTCATGAAAAGTAAAAAGCTGCTCCTTCAGTTTCAAGCACGACAAAAGGTCGGGTGGTGTTGCACGAGTCACAGAAAAGTTGGCCTTTCCATCAGGGCCGGTCCTGGGACTTCTGGGGCCCCGGGCGAAAGGGAAGATGTGAGGCCCTCTAATTTGCATGTAACATCACAAGAAGTGACATCACAAGAAATGATATCACAGAAAGTGACATCGCAGGACTATTGATCTTATTTGGCGTCACTGAAGTCTGGATATCAGTAACGTGGACAAAAAGATAAATATACAAGTGAAATAAGTCTATATATTTTAAAACTGTATTAAATGGAGTAAATTTGTCACATTGGATGGAAAAGCGAGGTGCAGGTCTCACTAAGATGGATTTTTTTTACTCCAAGTTAACTGATTGTTTCCAGATGAGCGCATGATAAAAATTCCAGAGCATTGCAGGAAATAAATTGAATGGCATCACTGGGAACATTTAGCAAAAGGGAATATAGCAAGATGGATCGGAGTCCAGAGACATGTATTGTTCATTTTACTTTGAAAGCTATGTAACTCACTGACCAGAACAAAAACAAGCATTTTCAATACAATAGGTCTCGCATTTTTTAAGTGTGGTGCATGTATGTGTTGTAGAGTGAAATTATGTGCGTTTTGTATTTGTTAGTTGTGGATATTTGTGTGGTGTGGATTTTATTTGTATAGTGGAATTATGTGGCAGGTTGTTCATTGGAAAAGGATTATGGGATTAAGAGATAGTGTGTGACAAAGATAGTTTGAGTGGCTAAAGTAAAGTCAGAGAGAAGGAATGGGTAGGTAGATCTACCAAGTTTGTGCACTTGAGACGTTTATGATAAAACCTGGAAGTGGGAACCCCTGGAAAAGAAAGTTATTAGGCATGTGGAGATATTGAGACTGCGTTACAATAATTGTTAAAATATTTTTTTTGCTTAATAACTTGTTCATAGTCCACTTGTGATGCGGTGTGCCTAACTCCGAATACAGTGAGTCGACTTACTGCCAGACATGTTTACACAATGTGGATCTCTTACAAAGCCTTTCTGCCCAGAAGTGCCATGTTGGCAACAACACCAAATGACATCAGTCATTCAGGCGCACGGGTCACGTGAATAATCTCTGTTTAGACAAAAGGCATAAAGTACCAGCGGGAGAGACTTTAAAAGCAAGGCATATACTATGGACTAGGGGAGGAGCAATGCATATACTATGAACTAGGGGAGGAGCAATGCATATACTATGGACTAGGGGAGGAGCAATGCATATACTATGAACTAGGGGAGGAGCAATGCATATACTATGAACTAGGGGAGGAGCAATGCACATACAGTGAACTAGGGGAGGATCAATGCATATACTATGAACTAGGGGAGGATCAATGCATATAATATGAACTAGGGGAGGATCAATGCACATACTGTGAACTAGGGGAGGATCAATGCATATACTATGAACTAGGGGAGGATCAATGCATATACTATGAGCTAGGGGAGGATCAATGCATATACTGTGAACAAGGGTGGATCAATGCATATACTGTGAACTAGGGGAGGAGCAATGCATATACTATGAACTAGGGGAGGTGCAATGCATATACTATGAACTAGGGGAGTATCAATGCATATACTATGAGCTAGGGGAGGATCAATGCATCTACTATGAACTAGGGGAGGATCAATGCATCTACAATGAACTAGGGGAGGATCAATGCATATACTATGAACTAGGGGAGGAGCAATGCATCTACTAGGAACTAGGGGAGGATCAATGCATCTACAATGAACTAGGGGAGGATCAATGCATATACTATGAACTAGGGGAGGATCAATGCATATAATATGAACTAGGGGAGGAGCAATGCATCTACTATGAACTAGGGGAGGATCAATGCATCTACAATGAACTAGGGGAGGATCAATGCATATACTATGAACTAGGGGAGGATCAATGCATATACTATGAACTAGGGGAGGAGCAATGCATATACTATGAACTAGGGGAGGAGCAATGCACATACAGTGAACTAGGGGAGGATCAATGCATATACTATGAACTAGGGGAGGATCAATGCATATAATATGAACTAGGGGAGGAGCAATGCATATAATATGAACTAGGGGAGGAGCAATGCACATACTGTGAACTAGGGGAGGATCAATGCATATACTGTGAACTAGGGGAGGATCAATGCATATAATATGAACTAGGGGAGGAGCAATGCATCTACTATGAATTAGGGGAGGAGCAATGCATCTACTATGAACTAGGGGAGGATCAATGCATATACTGTGAACTAGGGGAGGAGCAATGCATCTACTATGAACTAGGGGAGGAGCAATGCATCTACTATGAACTAGGGGAGGAGCAATGCATCTACTATGAACTAGGGGAGGATCAATGCATCTACAATGAACTAGGGGAGGATCAATGCATATACTGTGAACTAGGGGAGGAGCAATGCATCTACTATGAACTAGGGGAGGATCAATGCATCTACAATGAACTAGGAGAGGATCAATGCATATACTGTGAACTAGGGGAGGAGCAATGCATCTACTATGAACTAGGGGAGGATCAATGCATATACTATGAACTAGGGGAGGAGCAATGCATATACTGTGAACTAGGGGAGGATCAATGCATATACTATGAACTAGGGGAGGATCAATGCATATACTATGAACTAGGGGAGGATCAATGCATATAATATGAACTAGGGGAGGATCAAGGCATATACTATGAACTAGGGGAGGATCAATGCATATACTGTGAACTAGGGGAGGATCAATGCATATACTATGAACTAGGGGAGGAGCAATGCATCTACTATGAACTAGGGGAGGAGCAATGCATATACTATGAGCTAGGGGAGGATCAATGCATACACTATGAGCTAGGGGAGGAGCAATGCATCTACTATGAACTAGGGGAGGAGCAATGCATATACTATGAGCTAGGGGAGGATCAATGCATACACTGTGAGCTAGGGGAGGAGCAATGCATATACTATGAACTAGGGGAGGATCAATGCATATACCATGAACTAGGGGAGGAGCAATGCATATACTATGAACTAGGGGAGGATCAAGCCTTCATGAGCATCACTGGATGGGAGGAGAAGGGTAATAGGAATACCAGGAAAAGCACCAGAATAATCCATGAGGGCCCAACTCTGCTGGGTCACATCCCTGAAATTCAGATATCTTTGCTGAAGCTATAAAAAAACAAGCACTGGCAAAGCAAATAGCCCCAATTTATGAATGAAATTGCTTGTACGCTTCCATTGACACATTCACTCCTTCGTCAATGCACTCAATATCCATGCATTCAGTCACTCTTGCACACCTGTTCAATTACCCATTGACTCGTTATTGTATTAATCCATTCACCAACCACAACCACACAAGTAAAATTATTGAAGAAGTACTTTGAGTTATAATCCGTGCCAACTGCCCTTACTTGCTTAAACTGCACTAGGGACCTGTATCTTTGCTTTATGTTTTACTCATCCAGAGCTGCAGATGATACACTATACAAGGCAAACATGGTGGATTATTGCACTCTGGACCTAGGACCCCTTGAGTCCGCAACTTTTCATCTCCAATCATGGTGCAGTCTGTTGCTGTCAGAGCAAAGTTCGCACCACGATGGTTGTGTTGGGCCTTGAGAGTGAGTGCGTGCATGCCTTACACCGTTGCAGACCATGGTATGTCTGGTGTGTGTCTGAGAGGTGTGTGGAGTCCTGCTGTCAACAGTTTCTGCACAGTGTGAGGAGACTGCACTGCTACTGTAAAGTTTACCTGTTCAGACTGTGTGAACCTTACTGAAGTTGTGTGAGCTTTTTAAGTATGTGTCAGAGAAGCCTGCATATTTTTACCTAATCAATCCAATCCATAAAGCTTTATTCGACGACAAGTCATAAAAGCACAATACATACAGCACATAAAACTCCGTAAAAATACAGGCCCATTAAAACCACATAAAATACATTAATTTACATATATACGATTAAAAAGCGTGGCGTCAAAGTTGAGCAATTAGGGCAAATAAGGACACTAAGAAAATGTCCTTAACAATACCAAAACACAAACAATTATATACAGTTAAAACTTTAAAACCTGGAAATGTAATTAGCTTGTGAATAAAAAGCATTTCATATTAAATGATGTAATTCCAGCCCTTTAAAAGTAAATCGGATAAACCTTTCATGGTGCTTGTAGTGCCTGCGCTCTAATAATCCAACACCAACCCAAGAACTTTGCCACTGCAATGACAATAGGGGCTAGAGTGTTCGTGCGCAAAATTCGTTGTGCATCAGCGCTCAGTCTAGTCCCCAGTGTCCTGCAGATAGGTGCCAACCATGCTCTGCGTGGCCTGTCATACGCAGGGCAGGTAAACAACAAATGGGCTAATGTCTCTACCTGAGCCAAACAGGAGGGGCAGGCACGATCACCCTCTTTAGACCATTTTGCTGAATAGGACCTAATTAGGAGTGAGCCTACTCTAAACTGGAAATATAACTTCCGATCCAAGGGTTTGGTTATTAAATCCCAAGACTGCTCCAAGCAAGGAAGTAGTTTAAAATCCATGAAATGACCAGTAAGGGAAGACATATCCACATTTCTATAGGAGTTGTAAGTAATTGTGGCCCAATACTTCTCTTTTAAAGACTCCTTTGAGGGAAAAGACACGTCTGCAGGGCTCACCCAGAGCGTTTCCAATCCCATGCTTACTAATGTGGCTCTGATCTCCCTGAGCCATTTAATTTTATGAAAGCGATAATAGTACCGACTGTTTCTGTGAGGTAAAAGTTTGAACTACTGGCATCTGTCCTGTGTAAGGGTAGCAGACATTTGCTGTCAGTGCTGCTCCAGTTCAAAGTGCAGGGAGGTGTTGTGTAGCCGTGGTGGGCAGGTGTGATCAGCATGGTTGGCCCGTAGTCAGTCTCCACAAGCATTTCCGATGCCTACATACTACTTCATCGCGGGGTGAATACCCTCATTCTTGGAGTAAAAGGAAACTCTGGCTGGAGAGGTTATGTATATGGTTCGGATTGATATTTCAGAGATCACCAGACAATTGTGAGAATCACCAGGAGAGGGGCTTGGGCTCCGCCCACATTTTGGGAGCCAGGAGTACCCATTTTGATTGGGAAGAAGTTGTGTGCTTCCACAACAATTGCTTTCCCTGCACACAGCTGTGCGAGTTTCATTTATCCAGCTCCAGAGCTTGGACTTTCAGGAGCACACTCATGACTAGGCCTGGGCGGTAAATTCCGTTCCGCTCGCGGAATTTGCGGAATTTGGGTAATTTCGCGTTCCGCAGAGAACGCGGAATTACCAAAAATTCCGCGATCCGCGGCTTCGCGGAATTTTTTGCTTGTTCGTGCTTTCAAAATGCGTGTTCGCGAGATATTTCTCCCCGAGCACGCACACAGTGTTCGCAAACAGGAAAAAAGCATCGCGAACGGGCGGAACAAGCAATTCCGTGTGTTCGCGGAACTTTTGCGTGCTCGCGGAGATTTTTTACCGTTTCGCGGAGCTTTGCGTAGCACGACTACGCAAATTCCGCCCACCCCTACCATGACACAGAAATGCTATAAGTGTCCCAGTTAACTGGATCATTTATGTTTCTTAATTTTAAAGACATCTTCTTTAAAGGTTATCTGGCCAGCCATGCTTTGAGACTAAAGCCCATATCTATGTGCACAACAAGCATGTCATGAATGACTGCTGTCGCCCCAAGCACCTGCTCTGTACCTCCACACTAGGGGCACTGCTTAGAGGCATCCTAATGGAGATGTGGTAGATCTTGGT
This sequence comes from Calotriton arnoldi, assembly GCA_963921515.1. Classification (NCBI taxonomy): domain Eukaryota; kingdom Metazoa; phylum Chordata; class Amphibia; order Caudata; family Salamandridae; genus Calotriton; species Calotriton arnoldi. Next base: position 20,311 of record CAWUFW010026480.1, read on the forward strand.
GGGGCAAGAGCCCTGGAGCCATCCTACGCCACCAGGGAGTAGCTGCTGGACTATTAAGAATTCTTCGCTCCGAATGACGGTCGCTGGGTGCAGACTATGTCTATAGCATCAGCAGTGGCATTGAATTATGGGGCAGTAGAGAAGGAACATATTTGACAACAGTATGCTTCCACTGGAGTTCATGGGTGCTTCCTTCCATGCACTACAATGAAAGCAGGGCTTATGCAGACTGCCTAAACTCCTGCCTGAGTTGTTGTAAAGAGACGGACAGACACAAGGACAGATCACGGCCACTCACTATATACTCCTTTCGTTTTCTCTGGTATAACACGAGCTCTGTCAAGCAGTTAACTCTGCTTCTATCCAGACCAGAAAAAGAAAAACCAGTGGAGGAGGATAAAAGGAGCACGTCAGAAGAGAATTAGGAGGAGTAACAGAACATACTGTTGAAAGCTCTCAGAGATGTTGCTGACTCTCTGTGGCCTTCGGTCATGTCTTCCACTGTTTCTGGTCCTGAAGCATTCCAAGTTGAGCTCAGCCTGAAGTCTATCCATTGCTGCATGGCTCCTGCCATCTATGCTCAGCCTGAAGCTATCCATTGCTGCAGGGCTCCTGTCATCTATGCTCAGCCTGAAGTCTATCCATTGCTGCAGGGCTCCTGCCATCTATGCTCAGCCTGAAGTCCATCCATTGCTGCAGGGCTCCTGCCATCTATGCTCAGCCTGAAGTCCATCCATTGCTGCAGGGCTCCTGCCATCTATGCTCAGCCTGAAGTCTATCCATTGCTGCGGGGCTCCTGTCATCTATGCTCAGCCTGAAGTCTATCCATTGCTGCGGGGCTCCTGCCATCTATGCTCAGCCTGAAGTCTATCCATTGCTGCGGGGCTCCTGCCATCTATGCTCAGCCTGAAGTCTATCCATTGCTGCGGGGCTCCTGTCCTCTATGCTCAGCCTGAAGTCTATCCATTGCTGCAGGGCTCCTGTCTTCTATGCTCAGCCTGAAGTCTATCCATTGCTGCAGGGCTCCTGCCATCTATGCTCAGCCTGAAGTCTATCCATTGCTGCAGGGCTCCCGTCATCTAAGCTCAGCCTGAAGTCTATCCATTGCTGCAGGGCTCCTGTCCTCTATGCTCAGCCTGAAGTCCAGCCATTGCTGCAGGGCTCCTGTCCTCTATGCTCAGCCTGACGTCCAGCCATTGCTGCAGGGCTCCTGCCATCTATGCTCAGCCTGAAGTCTATCCATTGCTGCAGGGCTCCTGTCATCTATGCTCAGCCTGAAGTCTATCCATTGCTGCAGGGCTCCTGCCATCTATGCTCAGCCTGAAGTCTAGCCATTGCTGCAGTGCTCCCGTCATCTAAGCTCTTGCCGTCCACAAATCACTTTTAATCGGTCCTCCTAAAGCACATGGTCATGAAGTCTTTGCTCTGCTACAACAGAGTGCGATGCTGCCTAGAATCTCTGCTCCTACAGTCTGTGCTGCGGTACTGCCATGTCTCCTGTGCTCTCAGCCTTTGCCATACTCCTTGAGTCTCTGCCTGCTCCTATAGTCTGTGCTGCAGTACTGCCATGTCTCCTGTGCTCTTAGCCTTTGCCGTACTCCTGGAGTCTCTGCTCTGCTCCTACAGTCTGTGCTGCGGTACTGCCATGTCTCCTATGCTCTCAGCCTTTGCCTTACTCCTGGATCTCTGCTCTGCTCCTACAGTCTGTGCTGCGGTACTGCCATGTCTCCTATGCTCTCAGCCTTTGCCTTACTCCTGGATCTCTGCTCTGCTCCTTCAGTCTGTGCTGCGGTACTGCCATTTCTCCTATGCTCTCAGCCTTTGCCGTACTCCTGGAGTCTCTGCTCTGCTGCTACAGTCTGTGCTGCGGTACTGCCATGTCTCCTATGCTCTTAGCCTTTCCTGTACTCCTGGATCTCTGCTCTGCTCCTACAGTCTGTGCTGCGGTACAGCCATGTCTCCTATGCTCCTAGCCTTTGCCTTACTCCTGGAGTCTCTGCTCTGCTCCTACAGTCTGTGCTGCGGCACTGCCATGTCTCCTATGCTCTCAGCCTTTGCCGTACTCCTGGAGTCTCTGCTCTGCTCCTACAGTCTGTGCTGCGGCACTGCCATGTCTCCTATGCTCTCAGCCTTTGCCGTACTCCTGGAGTCTCTGCTCTGCTCCTACAGTCTGTGCTGCGGCACTGCCATGTCTCCTATGCTCTCAGCCTTTGCCGTACTCCTGGAGTCTCTGCTCTGCTCCTACAGTCTGTGCTGCGGTACTGCCCTGTCTCCTATGCTCTTAGCCTTTGCTGTACTCCTGGAGTCTCTGCTCTGCTCCTACAGTCTGTGCTGCGATACTGCCATGTCTCCTATGCTCTTAGCCTTTGCCGTACTCCTGGATCTCTGCTCTGCTCCTACAGTCTGTGCTGCGGTACTGCCATGTCTCCTATGCTCTTCGCCTTTGCTGTACTCCTGGAGTCTCTGCTCTGCTCCTACAGTCTGTGCTGCGGTACTGCCATGTCTCCTGTGCTCTCAGCCTTTGCCATACTCCTTGAGTCTCTGCTCTGCTCCTACAGTCTGTGCTGCGGTCCTGCCATGTCTCCTATGCTCTCAGCCTTTGCCGTACTCCTGGAGTCTCTGCTCTGCTCCTACAGTCTGTGCTGCAGTACTGATGGAGCAAGGACTCGTAAATGAGACTTGCTCGGAAGCAATCCTCTCGTTTAACTTATTAACGAATTACTAACTATGTGCTTTGTGATTAATAATACACATTTTTACACAATACGCGGAAAAGAATGAAGCTTGCATATGTGTTTACTAACTGCAATAACATGAATGAAGGACTAAAACGCGCTCTTACAAGGGATCTTTATTGCGCATGCGTCTACTGCATCTACGTAGTATGACGAACTAATGCTTGAGGGAAAATTCTGGCGCTTGCGCAGAAGTAAAAAATATGGCCGCTTAAAAAGTTCACATGCATGGCATCTGTTTGGCTGAAATAGAAAATGAGTTTTATACTAACGCAAATGCAGAAAGGGCATTAATAATTAAAGTGGGTTAGAGTAGAGGTTGGTGGTATACAGTGAAAGCATTTATTCTCGAGAATAACATCTTTTCTTTTGACTTTATTATTAGTGCGCATTTGGGCCTTTCATGCTTGTCTGAATTGAGCTGACTGACTTGACTCTACACCTGCGCATTGGAGAGAGAGAGAACAAGGATGAGTAAGGACTTGTCACGCGTCCAAGGCCAGCCAAGATGTGCCCTGGGAACATGAGGGTGAAGAGTTCATATGAAGACGTTTATTCAAAAGTCGATACTTTTTATGTTTAATAAAGTTTGCAAACGGATGGGAACGGAAGCGAATTAATAAAGTTTGTGGGGAGGGATTTAATACAATGGTTTAATGAAATAAATGACATGTAAGCATGGTGTGATGATCATCCCCCCCTTGCCTGACCAATCAGAGTTAGTATTTTACGAAATTGAAACATTAATGTGTGGTACATGAATTTTAGAAGGTATAATTGAGGTAGTTTTAGTTAGCTAGTTAGCGAGAAGCGGTGAAGCAGCGCGAGAGCTAAGTGCGGAGAACGAGCAGAGGCAGTAACTCGGAATGCTGTCGGTGCTGTGGGGGTGGTGCTGAGATGCTGAAGAATCGCAAATGAAGAATCGAATGCAGAAAGTTCTATCTTAGTTAATTGGGTTAGAAAGAAGATCGCGGAAGAAACACGAGGAGGAAGAGAGTGTCAGAGAGGGGTGCAACGCAGCTGTCGGTATCTTAGAAAGATTGAGTATCCTGACCTGATTCCTGTCCTGAAGCCTTTGTCTCCTGATCTGTCCTGGTGACCCTTACCAGCCCTTTGGCCAGGGGGTTGGTCTTCACACCATTCTTGGTAACTATAAATCGTTGTATGGTTAGATGATCTTCTCTCTCTGTCCTCTGATTTTTCTGAAGCATATTATTGTTTAAGATTGAGATATTTGCTTATTGATTGAATTTGCACTCTTGAGAATGAGGGCGTTGTACTGAAACTTTGAGATGGTTCACTTTTAAAAACTTAGATACAGATTTTAAAACTTCCCGAGTCTGTGATTATTTACTTATATTAAAAGAAAGTGATTAAGGTATGTTAATTATCACCATCAACTAGTTTAACTAAATGGTCCATTGACCAGAGGAAAAACTTGTTGATCAGTGCAAGATTAGTTAGGAATGAGTAGTAACTAAATCTTGAGACATATGTGAATCTATAAAACTATAAACCTTCCAGCGGTCTACTTCGGTGCTTTTGTGCGAAAGGAAGTTGTATGGGCCCAAGTGAGTATTTGGTAGTAGAGGATCTGTTGTTAGTACACCGCTGGATCAGTACTGCCATGTCTCCTATGCTCTCAGCCTTTGCCGTACTCCTGGATCTCTGCTCTGCTCCTGCAGTCTGTGCTGCGGCACTGCCATGTCTCCTATGCTCTCAGCCTTTGCGGTACTCCTGGATCTCTGCTCTGCTCCTACAGTCTGTGCTGCAGTCCTGCCATGTCTCCTATGCTCTCAACCTTTGCCGTACTCCTGGATCTCTGCTCTGCTCCTACAGTCTGTGCTGCGGCACTGCCATGTCTCCTATGCTCTTCGCCTTTGCCGTACTTCTGGATCTCTGCTTTGCTCCTACAGTCTGTGCTGTGGTCCTGCCATGTCTCCTATGCTCTCAGCCTTTGCCCTACTCCTGGATCTCTGCTCTGCTCCTAAAGTCTGTGCTGCGGTCCTGCCATGACTCCTATGCTCTCAGCCTTTGCCGTACTCCTGGAGTCTCTGCTCTGCTCCTACAGTCTGTGCTGCGGTACTGGCATGTCTCCTATGCTCTCAGCCTTTGCAGTACTCCTGGAGTCTCTGCTCTGCTCCTACAGTCTGTGCTGCGGTACTGCCATGTCTCCTATGCTCTCAGCCTTTGCCGTACTCCTGGATCTCTGCTCTGCTCCTGCAGTCTGTGCTGCGGCACTGCCATGTCTCCTATGCTCTCAGCCTTTGCGGTACTCCTGGATCTCTGCTCTGCTCCTACAGTCTGTGCTGCAGTCCTGCCATGTCTCCTATGCTCTCAACCTTAGCCGTACTCCTGGATCTCTGCTCTGCTCCTACAGTCTGTGCTGCGGCACTGCCATGTCTCCTATGCTCTTCGCCTTTGCCGTACTTCTGGATCTCTGCTTTGCTCCTACAGTCTGTGCTGTGGTCCTGCCATGTCTCCTATGCTCTCAGCCTTTGCCCTACTCCTGGATCTCTGCTCTGCTCCTAAAGTCTGTGCTGCGGTCCTGCCATGACTCCTATGCTCTCAGCCTTTGCCGTACTCCTGGAGTCTCTGCTCTGCTCCTACAGTCTGTGCTGCGGTACTGGCATGTCTCCTATGCTCTCAGCCTTTGCAGTACTCCTGGAGTCTCTGCTCTGCTCCTACAGTCTGTGCTGCGGTACTGCCATGTCTCCTATGCTCTCAGCCTTTGCCGTACTCCTGGAGTCTCTGCTCTGCTCCTACAGTCTGTGCTGCGGTACTGCCATGTCTCCTACGCTCCTAGCCTTTGCCGTACTCCTGGAGTCTCTGCTCTGCTCCTGCAGTCTGTGCTGCGGCACTGCCATGTCTCCTATGCTCTCAGCCTTTGCCGTACTCCTGGAGTCTCTGCTCTGCTCCTACAGTCTGTGTTGCGGTACTGCCATGTCTCCTGTGCTCTCAGCCTTTGCCGTACTCCTGGAGTCTCTGCTCTGCTCCTGCAGTCTATGCTGTGGTACTGCCATGTCTCCTATGCTCTCAGCCTTTGCCGTACTCCTGGAGTCTCTGCTCTGCTCCTGCAATACTCTCCTTGCTCCTGATCTTTGCAGAGCTCTAGTAGTTATCATGGGCTCCAGCCCTGGATCTGTCATCCCTTGGAAGTCATATGGCAAATAAGTTGTTTAAAGGCTACATCAGGGAGACTGTTCTGAGAACTGAGAACCTGAGCTGTAAATAAAGGGTTGATGGAGGAGGCACTAGGGAGAGAGAGAGATGGAGGTGACTGCTATGGTTCTCTCTCGATTGAGGTGGGAGTAAGGGCTACATTTGGAGACAGGCTGGGCAGTTCTGCTCTCTTCTATGGACTCTTTGGGTGCTGAATCCAAGCGATACTCCTGAGATAATAGACACCCCGGCTTCTTGTTAATGGCTATGTGTTATTTGCTGCTTAGAAGTTCAGGGAGACCAGATCTGTCCGCTAGGGTTTGCTTAGGGACAGATTCCGGAAGATACATAGAGTAGAGGAAACCAAAGCTGCATGTTGTATGGACAGAGTCCATTAGCCGTACTCAATCAGTTTTCGATCACACTCGTGTACCCCACAAAGCTCTTGTCCTACTAGACTCTCCTCCTACATTCCCAGACAACCCCACCAGTCGGACCTTTAAACACGGAACAATAAATTCAGCAGTCAACCAACCTGGGATGTGGAGATCCTGTTTAAATACACCATAGTCTGTCCTTGTCGAATGAGGGCCATGTAAACAATCCGCATACCATGGAAAGGTGTAAGAATGTGAATATGCGTCTGCGCTCTCCCCATCCTTATGTGCTTAATTCTCACCCTCTCTAATGTGGTTCTCCAAGTCACTTCCCTTCACCCACTCCATCTATATCCCTCTCTCTCTTCCATCTGCTACAAGAGCACAATAGGGGGGGGGAGTGGGGGCAGGACTAGCACTGTCTCCTTTCTCCCACAGTGACTCATCCCTGACATTAGTGATAGGCTCAAGGAGGCACCATTCTCAGCTAGCAGCGGTTCTGACAGGACCGATATAGTCTCTCATCCATACTCTCTCATACATAACTCCTTCTGTTGTAATCTTTCACTCTTCCTTGCCTTCCTCCATTCTCTCCTTTCCTTTCCCCTCCACTCATTCTCTTGCCTCCCCTCCTCTGTCCCAAATCTCCTGCTCCATCCTTTCTGTCCACCTCGACTACGGTCATATCAATCATGCTCCTTTCGCACCTCTACAAGCTCATCTACTCCTCGTTGCTTTCTTCCTTTTCTACGCTTGCCTCTATGGCACTCCTTATTTTTCATGCTGACAATTCCAACTCTGGTTGAATGAGGATGAACTAGTCTGTTAGATGTTTATGCCTCTGGTAAGAATTCCTCACGTGGAGTCCCAATGGGGTCGACACGCTTCAGCACTGCAAAGTCCCTCGAGCCAATCTGCCACCATCTAGATTTGCAGCACTACAGACATTGTTTCCAACAAAGGCACAGCACAAAGAGTTGAGATACTGAGCAGCCGCACTTCCATCGAGACAGACCTCCATGCAAGACATCCTTCTCCACCAGTTGATCCTGCATTCCGGGTTTCCTTTCCCTGAAAGCACCAGCACCACAGGGGGGGCGGCCAATCTACTATCAATATCTGGAGCTTCACCAAATGACTTCCTGTGAGGTCTGAGACTGTACACTTTACAGTAACTCTGCTTATCCCTCTCTACCAGAGGGCAACTCTTCACTCAAGAGCTCTTAGTTGGCAGAACACCTACTACACAACAATGTGCACACCCAGGCACAAGAAACCTGCTGGGCTGAGTGTTTCCCACTCAATAGCATATACAGATCCAGCTATACTGGACACTGCACTGCAATAACAGGACTCGTAAGACAAAATAACTCTGGCATACTTACTACACTCAAAGCACACAGAGTTCAGCAAAGATTCCAATAAACACAACCAGATGGAGCAGAGCAATGGACAGCTGTAAACACCAGCAGAACCAAGCACACCCTCTGCATCCCAGCAGAACCAAGCACACCCTCTGCATCCCAGCACCCTCTGCATCCCAGCAGAACCAAGCACACCCTCTGTATCCCAGCAGAACCAAGCACACCCTCTGCATCCCAGCAGAACCAAGCCAACCCTCTGCATCCCAGCAGAATCAAGCAAACCCTCTCCATCCCAGCAGCACCAAGCAAACCCTCTGCATCCCAGCAGAACCAATCCCAGCAGAACCAAGCACACCCTCTGCATCCCAGCAGAACCAAGCAAACCCTCTGCATCCCAGCAGAACCAAGCAAACCCTCTCCATCCCAGCAGAACCAAGCAAACCCTCTCCATCCCAGCAGAACCAAGCAAACCCTCTGCATCCCAGCAGAACCAAGCAAACCCTCTGCATCCCAGCAGAACCAAGCACACCCTCTGCATCCCAGCAGAACCAAGCCCACCCTCTGCATCCCAGCAGAACCAAGCACACCCTCTGCATCCCAGCAGAACCAAGCCAACCCTCGGCATCCCAGCAGAACCAAGCACACCCTCTGCATCCCAGCAGAACCAAGCACACCCTCTGCATCCCAGCAGAACCAAGCCAACCCTCTGCATCCCAGCAGAACCAAGCACACCCTCTGCATCCCAGCAGAACCAAGCACACCCTCTGCATCCCAGCAGAACCAAGCCCACCCTCTGCATCCCAGCAGAACCAAGCCCACCCTCTGCATCCCAGCAGAACCAAGCCCACCCTCTGCATCCCAGCAGAACCAAGCAAACCCTCTGCATCCCAGCAGAACCAAGCAAACCCTCTGCATCCCAGCAGAACCAAGCAAACCCTCTGCATCCCAGCAGAACCAAGCCAACCCTCTGCATCCCAGCAGAACCAAGCACACCCTCTGCATCCCAGCAGAACCAAGCCAACCCTCTGCATCCCAGCAGAACCAAGCACACCCTCTGCATCCCAGCAGAACCAAGCCAACCCTCGGCATCCCAGCAGAACCAAGCACACCCTCTGCATCCCAGCAGAACCAAGCAAACCCTCTGCATCCCAGCAGAACCAAGCAAACCCTCTGCATCCCAGCAGAACCAAGCACACCCTCTGCATCCCAGCAGAACCAAGCACACCCTCTGCATCTCAGCAGAACCAAGCAAACCCTCTGCATCCCAGCAGAACCAAGCACACCCTCTGCATCCCAGCAGAACCAAGCAAACCCTCTGCATCCCAGCAGAACCAAGCACACCCTCTGCATCCCAGCAGAACCAAGCCCACCCTCTGCATCCCAGCAGAACCAAGCACACCCTCTGCATCCCAGCAGAACCAAGCAAACCCTCTGCATCCCAGCAGAACCAAGCACACCCTCTGCATCCCAGCAGAACCAAGCAAACCCTCTGCATCCCAGCAGAACCAAGCAAACCCTCTGCATCTCAGCAGAACCAAGCAAACCCTCTGCATCCCAGCAGAACCAAGCACACCCTCTGCATCCCAGCAGAACCAAGCACACCCTCTGCATCCCAGCAGAACCAAGCAAACCCTCTGCATCCCAGCAGAACCAAGCACACCCTCTGCATCCCAGCAGAACCAAGCACACCCTCTGCATCCCAGCAGAACCAAGCAAACCCTCTGCATCCCAGCAGAACAAAGCAAACCCTCTGCATCCCAGCAGAACCAAGCACACCCTCTGCATCCCAGCAGAACCAAGCAAACCCTCTGCATCCCAGCAGAACCAAGCACACCCTCTGCATCCCAGCAGAACCAAGCCAACCCTCTGCATCCCAGCAGAACCAAGCACACCCTCTGCATCCCAGCAGAACCAAGCCCACCCTCTGCATCCCAGCAGAACCAAGCACACCCTCTGCATCCCAGCAGAACCAAGCCAACCCTCGGCATCCCAGCAGAACCAAGCACACCCTCTGCATCCCAGCAGAACCAAGCACACCCTCTGCATCCCAGCAGAACCAAGCCAACCCTCTGCATCCCAGCAGAACCAAGCACACCCTCTGCATCCCAGCAGAACCAAGCACACCCTCTGCATCCCAGCAGAACCAAGCCCACCCTCTGCATCCCAGCAGAACCAAGCCCACCCTCTGCATCCCAGCAGAACCAAGCCCACCCTCTGCATCCCAGCAGAACCAAGCAAACCCTCTGCATCCCAGCAGAACCAAGCAAACCCTCTGCATCCCAGCAGAACCAAGCCAACCCTCTGCATCCCAGCAGAACCAAGCACACCCTCTGCATCCCAGCAGAACCAAGCCAACCCTCTGCATCCCAGCAGAACCAAGCACACCCTCTGCATCCCAGCAGAACCAAGCCAACCCTCGGCATCCCAGCAGAACCAAGCACACCCTCTGCATCCCAGCAGAACCAAGCAAACCCTCTGCATCCCAGCAGAACCAAGCAAACCCTCTGCATCCCAGCAGAACCAAGCACACCCTCTGCATCCCAGCAGAACCAAGCACACCCTCTGCATCTCAGCAGAACCAAGCAAACCCTCTGCATCCCAGCAGAACCAAGCACACCCTCTGCATCCCAGCAGAACCAAGCAAACCCTCTGCATCCCAGCAGAACCAAGCACACCCTCTGCATCCCAGCAGAACCAAGCCCACCCTCTGCATCCCAGCAGAACCAAGCACACCCTCTGCATCCCAGCAGAACCAAGCAAACCCTCTGCATCCCAGCAGAACCAAGCACACCCTCTGCATCCCAGCAGAACCAAGCCAACCCTCTGCATCCCAGCAGAACCAAGCAAACCCTCTGCATCCCAGCAGAACCAAGCAAACCCTCTGCATCTCAGCAGAACCAAGCAAACCCTCTGCATCCCAGCAGAACCAAGCACACCCTCTGCATCCCAGCAGAACCAAGCACACCCTCTGCATCCCAGCAGAACCAAGCAAACCCTCTGCATCCCAGCAGAACCAAGCACACCCTCTGCATCCCAGCAGAACCAAGCACACCCTCTGCATCCCAGCAGAACCAAGCAAACCCTCTGCATCCCAGCAGAACAAAGCAAACCCTCTGCATCCCAGCAGAACCAAGCACACCCTCTGCATCCCAGCAGAACCAAGCAAACCCTCTGCATCCCAGCAGAACCAAGCACACCCTCTGCATCCCAGCAGAACCAAGCCAACCCTCTGCATCCCAGCAGAACCAAGCACACCCTCTGCATCCCAGCAGAACCAAGCAAACCCTTTGCATCCCAGCAGAACCAAGCACACCCTCTGCATCCCAGCAGAACCAAGCCAACCCTCTGCATCCCAGCAGAACCAAGCAAACCCTCTGCATCCCAGCAGAACCAAGCCAACCCTCTGCATCCCAGCAGAACCAAGCAAACACTCTGCATCCCAGCAGAACCAAGCAAACCCTCTGCATCCCAGCAGAACCAAGGCCACCCTCTGCATCCCAGCAGAACCAAGCACACCCTCTGCATCCCAGCAGAACCAAGCAAACCCTCTGCATCCCAGCAGAACCAAGCCAACCCTCTGCATCCCAGCAGAACCAAGCACACCCTCTGCATCCACATTCATGCGCACAACGCCCCAAACTCACATGAATTCTGCTCGCTGCCATCTGCTGAACTCCTGACATGTGCGGCCCATTCAAATGTTAATGAAAAATTCAATACAATCCATCATTTAATTTAGTGTCATCTACTACAATCTTATCGTCCACATTCCAACATGACTGACGCCGAACCAATGTGAATCCAAACCATATGGAATATTACGAGATCGCGTTCATTCTGCTCTGTAAATATCCCACAACTGTAAAGTAGACTTAGATTCTGTATGTGCTCTGAGGCTGCACAAACGGCGGCAATTTACTGCACTCTGCATAATACACTTGTCACGAGCATGCTGGGTTACTGTAACAGCCTGCATGCGGGGCTCTGAGAGCACTCCTCCCCTGTGACACTACAGATACACTTTGCAGCCAATGAACTTTGCGTCATCTACCATACCAAAAACCAACGTCCCACCACAAGCAACTGACAGACTGGCTATAGTTGTTATATCCCGTATAGAGACCCTAGTGTAGGCCTGTTCGTACATGCCCGAAAATGGACGTATTCATATTTACCCTAATATGGTCATATTCGTACTTGCCCTATTATGGTCACAGCCGCATATTCCCTATTACAGTCATAACCATACATGTCCTATTATAGTCATGATTCCTTATATAGGCATGCTCTTTCACCTACATTGGTCCCATCCAGTACACAACGTGCTCTGAGGGCTGAACGTTATCTGCCTTGTGGTTTTGCAGGCACCGGGGTTTTTCCCAAACACAGGCCCACACTGTACTCATAAATTATGCATGACTCTCTAGGAATATTCCACCTGCATAATATGTATGTACAGAGTTCACCCCTGACATCTTCCTAAAGCCTAATAGAGAACCAATACAGACCTTGCACGAAGATCAGTTTCTTCAGGGTATAAATACACCACATCTTGCCCCAGTAAGACAGAGGGAACCGAGACTTCCATGCTGACACACTGACCAGATACGCTGAGGCTCCTGCATGCAGTCGCTCCAGCTGACAGCGGTCTGACACAGCCCGGACGGGGTGTCCAACTCGAGACCAGGACGGGGTCCCACACTCTCTCTATTCAGGTATGGGGGGGTTCGACTAAATCCTAGAAGGATTCTTGGCTTTTAGGCAATTAGGTTTTTAGACCTACACACATGCTAGGTACATTTAGGTACATCTAGGGAGGCATCGTAGGAGTACGCACCTCTTTCTCTAATGCATTTTATATTCATGTATGTATTCATGATTATTGCAATATGGTAGAACTGTTCTACCCTTTGCTTTTATCGTACTGCTGATAATATATCTCTGTTACTGTCTGCTGGTTTCTGCAGCACATATATTCTACACTAGAAGAACGACTGTGCAATAAATACTTCTATTTTCTTCTGTGTACCTCTCTGAGCCAAACAGAATAAGTAAGCACGAATGACTGAGCGAAAAGTAGTACATTGTTTCCACGATTCTGAGGGAATCAGGGTTGTCATGTTCAAAGGTTGCCAGAAACTAATCTCTCCCGATAAGAGGAGACTCTAGTGGCACTGTGAGCTAGCTAATGCAAACACTAGGATAACATACACGGTGGGGGTGTACAGAGTCAGTCTGCCTCCAAGCCCGCAGTATATGTTTTCCAAACGCGCAGGTCCTGCATGGGTAATATAGGAACTACACTAC
>CAWUFW010026481.1:0-33239 GCA_963921515.1 Calotriton arnoldi
AGGAGCTTGGTGTCGAAGAGACAGAAGTAAGCTACTAGGTAAAAGGCCACCTGTGTAGATTCGTTATGCGGTATGGATGGGACAAAATGTATGTAATTGGTATGTACATGATGGGACTATCCTAAAGGTCATGACACCCACTCCTCATCAAAAGGTCAACAAGGTCAGCTAGGTAATGCTAAAATAAATGCTATAAAAAGGCATAAAGACCATGTATATTGAAACATAATAAAAGCACTTAAAAAGGTCGTAAAAAGTGCTCATAAAAGCAGAAAGCATTTTTACCTAAAAAGTTTTCCTAAAAAGGTCCTCTATATATTTGCATTGTTTCTCTGAGCACCTTGAAAGTCACTATGCTCGGACAGAGCAGAGGAAGGAAATGAAATGAACCAAAGTCAGTTTGACCTTCAGTTTGGTAAATGTTTTAAAAACTTGCCAAACGTTACCAGCACAGGAGATGCCAGATTGTTTAAGAAGCCTGCGTTGAAGACTCAACATCCGCAGGAGGCAGTCTTTCTTGATGATATCAAGTGAGCAGAAGTGGTCATCTCCTGTTCCCACGGCAGCCGTCAGGGAAGAATTAGATGCCTGCACATCCGTGGTAGAGCCGATCTCCATTCCAACAGGAGCTGAAGCGTCCCGTGGAGGCTCTAGGAACATAATCATCAACATTGGAATACCCTGTGAACAACTGTGAAAATGGGCCCGCAAAGGCGCCAGGAGCAAATCTATGTCTGGCGGCACAACTGATGGAAGTATCAGACAGAGGTCCAACACGCGTCCGCATCTGCAAAAGAGGCTGTGGAATACTGGCAGAATGCAGTCAAGCCAGGCCGGTCTGAAAGACAGGAACCAATGCTCACTCAGCTCTTGAAGCCGAGGTATACCCACGAAGAACACTAATTGCTCAAGACAACTGTCGCTCCAGCAGTGTTCTCTCCATTTCTCGAGTGATGTTGACATCCATTGCGAAGCAATAGAATTAAAATCAGGATGCCCGCTACTGAAAGCAGGCCCAAAGGAAGCCCTCCAAAAATGCTTCCAAGTACGGAGTGTATGAATGATGGAATCACTCCCATAATGGTTTGAACGGTGATTAACAGACCTGATCCAATGCTCTTAAATAAGTGTACTATCCCCCGCGTATCAGACATGTTAAATATGCGATGGACCATTTTTCCGAAATGGAGCGGGAAGTTCGTACGGACCAGAGCCTGTATCTCTGCCGAGGACCTTGCCGCTTGGAGATCAAAGATCTCTCGGGCTGAAGTTAAGGCCACATTTTTCTGAAACAGCATGGCTTTCAGTCTGCTCAGAGAATCAAACCCTATATTGGAAACATTCAGTGAAGGCCACAGTGGTGCCTCCCTAACTGTACGAGCTGGGGGAAACAATACTTGCTTACAACAAATAACCCTGGAGTTCACAGTCACTAGATAAGCGATGCCTGGTGTCATTCCACAACAGCCTTGGTCATTCCGCATCAAGTAACTCCCACTGGAAAACATCTCAAAAACTGGATGAATTACAGCAGCTGGGGAACCCTTCAGGTAGCAGGACAAGTTCGCTATTGGCGCATTACACACTCCGTGAAGCGACACTTCTTTACACACTAAAGACCCGCTCAAGGCCTTTTCGCAGTTTGAACCACTCAAGAAAACCTCCTTGTTCTTGTTCCTGCACCTATATATGTATGACAACTCCCAGGTTTCTGGTATGTACCCTTCGCCCAACGCTTCATACCTCCCTACTCTGTAATATTTCAGGCAGTATTGGAATTGGAATGTTGTGACTGGCAGTGTAATATAGCCATGGAATAACCATTCCGTAGATGGTGACTCTGCTACAGTAAAAGGTAACTTCTCTAGTTTTTCAATGAGCAGCATGGTGTACTTCGCATCTCTGCGTGCCATGGTCATTTGTCTGTCGGTCAGATTGTAAGCCAAAAACAGATTTCTGTCTTTAATGTATCCCCATGGAACGTGGCCAGAACGCAATGATTGAAGCGTCCAGCTTAAAAGCATAATAGCGCATAGCTGAAACTGCCCATGTTGTAGAATAGACAAATCTTGTTCCATTATGTCAACAGCTGAGGCCACAATGTTGCCCAGTGAATAAATACAGGGTGAGAGTGTGGTCATGCTGTTGTCTACTGCAGCTAAGGCCTTTTCTCGGTTAATTCTATCGATTTCATGTAGTCTCTCAGCAGCTTCCTGTTGGGAGACCTTCCAAACCTCATTATAGATAGTATAAAACACAATGGTCCAGCACTCCACTCAAAGTAAACAATAATCAAGTTCAACAAAATTGAAATCCATTCAGCAGGTCTTTGTATAGAGTTTCTTTATTCTTAATCTTCTTAAAAAGCACACGAACGTAGCCAACGCGTTTCGTCCCTAAGGACTTCTTCAGGGCGAATTTATTGTCAGAACATTTTTAAATGTTCCTCCGGACAGTGCTGGTCAACCATAAATCTCTCCTAAAGTAGCCATCTACGACCTCAGTAATTTGCAATATCGTTCTCCCTACGAGTGGGGGCTCCAGTTATAGTAAGTGCTCACCGCAAACGTAAACAGCGTTACTCAGTCTCAATTAGTAAAGTGGCATCAGTCTGCATCCGTCGCGACTACGCGACGGATGCAGACTGATGCCACTTTACTAATTGAGACTGAGTAACGCTGTTTACATTTTCAGTCAGCACTTACTATAACTGGAGCCCCCACTCGTAGGGAGAACGATATTGCACATTACTGAGGTCGTAGATGGCTACTTTAGGAGAGATTTATGGTTGACCAGCACTGTCCGGAGGAACATTTAAAAATTTTCTGACAATAAATTCGCCCTGAAGAAGTCTTTAGGGACGAAACGCGTTGGCTACGTTTGTGTGCTTTTTAAGAAGATTAAGAATAAAGAAACTCTATACAAAGACCTGCTGAATGGATTTCAATTTTGTTGAACTTGATTATTGTTTACTTTGAGTGGAGTGCTGGACCATTATGTTTTATGTAAAAGTGTGGGAATTTCCCTTGGAGGCTTAGGGGTATTGAGCCTCAGGTCCTTGGCACCCTGAGAGTTGGGTTCACCTGTACCTGATTTTCGATAGGTGCAGTGATATTGCCCCATACCCTGTTTTCTTTTGTTGTTCTCATTATAGATAGTATATATGAAGCGTCTCCTACATGATTTCTTGGGACCTAACAAGAAATCCCTAAGATCCATGGTGTCTGACAGAAGGGGCAAGTGTTGTTTCACTTGTGATAGTGTCGAGGTCTTTAGCCAATCGAAGCACAACTTCCCGACACTATAGGAAGTCACTACCCCTGGGTCGTCTGTGTGTACATAGCGTGGGTCGGGCCTATGGATACTAAACCCGTCGGTGGTACCCTTGAATCTTGAGTTACACATATTCTTGTCTACGGGCCAAACCAAAAACCCTTCCAATCGGGAGATGATGAATTGTATGTACTTGTACCATGTGTCCCCTCACTTGTTAGTGTGTTATATGTGATACCCTTAATAGGTGCGGGTGAGGGGATGCTTGGTGTCTTCAGGTCTTTGATTTTTGCAAACCTGTAACAGGTAGTCTGTTGCACTGTTCTGTAAAGGAAAATCATCTGTAATGGTATGAGACAAGCTCTGAATAAAGCTTCCAATAGACCCACAACCGGGGCTATTTTTCCCCACTTTTCATAGAGCCGAATATTTGTCCACGTTGGACTTTACTATTTCTTCTGAGTTCCAAATTTTACTGAATTTAGTGACCATGCCATGTTTCCCTGCGCTATAACGTGACAGGCCCCTAAAACTTGCAATAAAACTAGAATTCCTAAACCGATTTTAGCTAGAAATAATGGTTTTATACTAAAATGGGACAAGGTCGACACAGCTAGTCTCTTCTTAAATTTTATAGTGTCAAACCAGGAGGATAATAACACCAGTGTGGACCCTTTCATAAATCAAGCGCTGGTAACCGAAGCGTTTTGTAAATTACTGGATTTCATTAAATCACAGTTGTTTCGTTTGACACCAGCTAGAGACAGTGCACTGCATAGGTGGTTTGATAAGAACTGTTCCCTGGCCTCCGCAAATTTACTCAAGGCCTTCTAAACCTCTCCTAGAAATCAAGAGGAGGTTCACACTTTAAGGAAAATAGACAAATTAACTAGGGAAAGTAGGTTGAGGCATCTTAAATCAGAGGCCTGGGATATCTTAAAACAAGCCTCAGCCTTCCGAGATAGCACTGCTTTCTGGAAGGTCATTAATGCACCTTTTCTGAACGATAACGATGGACCTTATCTTGAGGTCCACATTGATGAAGACTCCTGGGTTAGATATTTTCAAGAAATTTTTAACAACAGTGGGGATTCTTTAAGCGTTGATGCTCGCCCCGGTACAGAGGCCTCTAATTGCCTTTCTTTCGATCTAGAAGAAATAGAATTGGCACTGTTATAATCTCCCTCGAGGAAGGCTTCAGGGATGGATGGGGTCCCCATGGACATCTTTTTGGCTGACATTCCATTCTGGTCCCCTCTGTTAACAGTGGCATTCAATGCGATAGCCAAGACATGTACCCCACCCATCTTGGAAAAACTCTGTTATAATTCCAATCTATAAAAAAGGAGACGCCTCTATGCCAGCAAACGACTGTCCCATTTCCTTGTTCGATAGTACAGCCAAACTTATGGGAAGGCTTCTATTAAATAAACTGGAAACATGGGCAAAGGATAAGCACATCCTTACGGAAGTGCAGTATGGGTTTCGCCAGGGGAGGGGCACCGTTGACCAGTGCCTTAATCTGTCACAGATCGCAAGCAAATATACTACAGTAAAAAATGCAAGTCTTTATATGGCTTTCATGGGCCTGTCAAAGGCCTTTAGCTGTGTGGTGCATAACAAACTTTGACCCATTCTGATGGATATGGGAGTAGACAACACCATCATTAACTTTATAAGAGAGCTTTACAGGGATGCCACTGCTTCAGTGCATTTTGGTTTGCACATGAATGCACTTAACATTTTTAAAATTGTAAGGGTCGTTAGACTAAGATGTGTTCTGCCCCTTTTCTGTTTGATCTTTACACTAACAATCTAAATGATGCCTTGATTAACAACTCTAAAGATACCCCACAGGTTCAGATGTCTCCTCTCCCCATCCTCCTTTACACAGACGTCGCGGTCTTATTGGCTAGGACCTCTATGGCACTCCAATATTTGATCGGACAATATACAGTCTTTATTCATAATTTGGGTCTACATGTAAACAAAGCCAAAACTTTTACCATGGCAATGGGTGGGGCCAAAAAGAAGACAATGAGACATCACTCAGAGGGTGAAATGATCGAACAGGTAGAACATTTTAATTATTTAGGGATAGTTTTTGATGCTAAACAAAATTGGAAGGCGATGCTGAATAGTCGTGCAAACCTAATGGCCCAAAGCATCGCGGCAATTTTTAGATTCTACAAAAAATTGGGTTGCAAGCCAATTGTAGAAATGGTAAAAATCTATTGGGCAAAAACATCTTCAATTGCTACACATGGGGCAGCAATTTGGGAAATAACTGATGTAACCCCACTCCAAGTTATTGAGGATACATTAATTAAAAGGTTGCTGCCAGTCCCACCTTCTTGTAATAACTTTGTCGCACATAAAGAAACTGGTATGCCATTCATTACCGATGCCATCAACTTTGCGCCTCTTTCCCTTTGGCTCTCTGTATGGAAGAGGGGCACAGTGGGTCTAAATCAGAAAATCCTGAACGATATCCTGAACCTGGACCATGTTAACAAAATCCCTTGGCTAGCGGTTGTCAGGAAAAATTTCACATTTCTAGGTCTTGCTTTTTTATACGATACACCAACCCTCTGTGAAAACTTTCCTAAATCTAGATTAAAGGACATTTACCTAAAGAAAGCGATTCGGGATGGGTGGGATTCTCATAGAGAAAAACAGTCGGTAAAACTCTACGATAACATACCGCAGATATTCAATCATTCTCTATCTTACCTAGGGTTTGTCGAGAACAACCAGCATCGTTTTATTTTGTCGAGAGTCCATATGAATTTAATTCCACTAATGCTCGGTCACCCCAATAACACTTTTTATGTAAGAAATTAACCGCCTTGTTTGTGTAACAACATGGTGCCCCAATCAACTTTTCACTTTTTATTCTTCTGCCCCCTGTTCGCAGTAGAGAGGAAGATTTTTACTATTCCACTTTTAAAGAAATTCTCACTGCGCACGTCAGTCTTAGCACTGTCCACATTTTATCAATTAGAAATGCCATTAGTATGATACGCCCTTGCATCCTTTTTTCTGACTGCCCACAGAACTCGCAAGGTGCATAGCACAACATCTGTCACCTCTTAAGTCTGCCGTTTTAGGTACCTGTTTGATCACTAGATTGTTGTTATATCGCTGTCTTAATTTGATGTTTTAAACCCATTGGCCCTTGTACTGTATTCATCATTTTACTGGATTTTTTCAAATGTATTTTAAATCTTATCTTAAATGCAATGAAATGTTTTCTCTATCTATTGTATACATTTATGCATTGTTTCAATGCAAAATAAGGTCGGTTGATTGATTGATTTATTGAGTGAGTAATTGTGTGAATGTCTGTATCAGTGTGGCAGTGGCTGTCTGAGTGGCTGCATGGGTGTGTGAGTGGCTGTATCGTTGTGCAATTGGGTGTCTGTGTGCCCGCATGCGTGTGTGAGTGATTGTGTGAGTGGTTGTGTGGGTGTAGGAGTGGTTCTATGTGTGGTTCTGTGCGTGTGTGACTAGGTGTCTGAGTGTCTGTGTGGGTGGGTGAGAGGGTGTGTGAGCACCTCTATGAATGAGTGAGTGGGTGACTTAATGACTATGAGTTAGTGAGTGCATGTGTGGGGTACTATATGGGTGAGTGAGTATGTGTATGGCTGTGTGGGTGAGTGAGTGGATGTGTTTGTGGTATATGGGTGAGTAACGGTATGTGAGAAATGGTGTAGGTGATTGATAGGGTATGTCAGTGAATGTATGTGTGAGTGAGTGTGTGTGAGAGTAGCTCTATGGGTGAGTGTGTGCTTGTGTCAGTAACTGTATAGGTGAGTGAGTATGTGTTAGTATCTGCCTGAGTAAGTGTGTGGGTTTTTGAGTAACTGTATGGGTGTGTAAGTGGCTGTGTGATTGACTGAGTGAGTAGGTGTGTGAGTAGTTGAATGGATGACTGAGTCAGTGTGTGAGTGGCTGTATGGGTGTAAAGCTGGGCAAGTCAGTGTCTATATGACTGAATGTGTGAGTGGCTGTATTAGTGAGTGACTAGGTGTATGTGTGGCTGGACAGGTGAGAGAATGTATATGTGAGTGCGGTTTGGATCTGTGAGTGTGTGTATGAGTACTTGTATGGGTCAGTGAATGGGTTTGTAAATGGTTGTGTGGGAGTGGGAGTAGGTGTATGAAAGGTTCTATAGTGGGTATGTGAGTGAATCTGTGTATGATATAATC
The DNA here is from genome assembly GCA_963921515.1 of Calotriton arnoldi. Lineage (NCBI taxonomy): Eukaryota > Metazoa > Chordata > Amphibia > Caudata > Salamandridae > Calotriton > Calotriton arnoldi. Next base: position 7,485 of record CAWUFW010026481.1, read on the forward strand.
AGTTATGTCATCAGTGATGTCATTTGAGATGTCATCAGTGATGTCACTGACCATGTCATGAGTGATGTAATATGTGAGGTCATAAGCAGTGCATTGCAGGGGCGCAAGTTATAGTTAGTTCAGCTAACTATAAGTGCTGTATTTCACTGGTTTTGTATGAGTGAGATTTCAACCTAACTATAACATTACTGTAACCTTTTTTTTTTCCAGCAAATTTCTAAGTTTGCCTGATACTTCTGCAACAATGTAAAACTAAGTAGAAGTAATTAAACTGCAAAGACAGCATTTTAGTGGCCTGAAGTTTGTGCATAGCACTGCTTTGGTTTTCTCTTTTTATATAGTGCATACAAATTAATTTGTTCAGTTACTGTTCTGTCCTCTGCAAGCTAGATAAGCTGCGATAATGGAGGGCTGCTCTGATTAGGCTTTGGCTTAGCTGGACTGCTGGTCTCAGGTCGCCCTTTTTAAGTCATAAAGAAAAATAAATAGAGCAAGGCAGTGTGATCGGAAAGTGGCCAGATTGGTTTAATTCACAACCAAACACATGAATCCCAGTTTACAGAGTTTGCCAGTGAAGCTCTACTTTCATTTTCATCTCTTTCTTTGGTCAACATTATTTTCTCTGGGTGGGGAAGTGCACCATTCCTATAAGTACTGCAATACCTGGTTGATTTGAGTAGAAACATTTTAATGTGATCTTTATCAGTTGTGTTCCCTATTTTTTTTGCTAATGTGTACTGGGGCTCTCTGTTGAGAGACATGGTGTTTTTAAACCATACCATTTACGTTTTGTATGGATATAAGCAATGGACATTAAAATGGGTCCCTTCCGGCCCTGTAGTCATGTCCTTAACTTTTCAGGCAAAAACACTCATTGATTTATGAATAATAAGGGTAAAACCATTGAGGAAACCAGGTTGTATCTGCTTACATTTGACATACTTTACTTAATCTTGCATTCACTATGAGTGGTAGCCTTTTTCCAAGATGGTGTTACTTTTTTTTCAGGCCAGATCTTACTCTTGTGTCTCCTCCCTCATAACCTATTTCCCATTTTCTGGTTGTCCAGCGCTGCGAGGTCATATATACCAAACGCGCTGTGCAAAGATCAACACTTCACAGATTGCTAACAAAAACACAAGTTAAAAACATTCACAAGGGACCGATCACATTGGAAATGAGTGTTAATTACTTGCTGTGCGACTTGCATCTGACCGCCAAGAAAGTAATGAAGTGCTGGCAGGCCAGGCCAGGATTTCTGGCAGCAATGTTTCGCAACAGGCACAGTGTGTAGGAGGTAGGGGCTGCTAAGAGACTGGAGACGCTGCACATACAGCCTGGCCTGGCACGAACGTCCTGCAGGCAATAACCTGGTGGCACTCTTGCAGACTGTGTACTTCTATGCTTTCCCTCCCGATCACCTGTTATCTGTTCTCTAGTGCCGGTTTTCAACAATCATGATCTAATAATGGAAGAGGATGCTAATCAATGTTTTTGTTATGAGCAATCATATATGAAACAGAATGACGTATTCTTTTACATGCTGGTGAATCTGCAGATCTGTGGGGCAATTAGCGGATCCGATCTGCAAATTTACACCTGGGGGCCACGCTGAGCACCGCGGATTTACGGAAATGAGGAAAAAATATTTTTCCACATTTCAACTTTATACTTTATGTTTGACCCCAGTTATGTTTCCACCATGCTGTCAGGGAGTTTCTACCCTGACCTCTTTATAGAGATTGCAAGCCAAATTTGAGCCCCAAGGACCGTTTTCGATAAAACTAAATGGCAATCGCAACTTTTCTGTGAAGGTGCGGCCAGCCAATGAGGGGTTTAAATTTGGCACATGGATCAGTGGATTTCTGAAGGGATCCGCAGCCCTAGATATCAATATTTTTTTTACCTCTAATACCTCAGAAACTACTGAATGGATTTACACCAAAGAACTGAAAGCGTAATCTCTTTAACCAAATCTACCTTTTTGCCAAATTTGGTGTAATTCCGTCCAGTGGTTCGGGCTGTAGGCGTATTCAAAAGTCCTACGGGAATTAACATGGGGAAAATGTGTTTTGGGACCCCCCTTTTTTCTCGGCCCCCACTTAACAGATCACCCCAAAACTTTCAACATAGCAGCAGAGCCAAGTAAAGTATATGTTTGAAAAGTTCGTAAAAAATGCTCTTCCTATGGAAACTACGTCCTAACGATAACTACCTACTGGTGACCGCAAGTAGGTTATATATATATATGTTAGAACTGGGGGTCTCTAGTTGGCAGAGTTAGGTACCTTGGACCAAATAGGGACCCTTGCTCCTAAGTCAGGGAAAGGGGATTACACTACTGGATAACCCCTGCTCACCCCCTTGGTAGCTTGGCACGAGCAGACAGGCTTATCTCAGAGGCAGTGTGTTAAGCATTTGTGAACACATACAGTAATACAGTGAAAACACTACAGATGGACACCACACAGGTTTTATAAAAATAAGTATTCTTTATATAGACTTAACACAAGACCACAAACGACAACAATCCACAATACTGTACTCAAAATTGACTTAAAGATGGTAGAAGTATCTTAGTTCAAGTTGATGGTAAGTGCGACAAAGTTCTCACAAAAGTACCTGGATGCGTAACGCAAAACAAACAAAAGGTTCGCAGGGATGGAGATGCGTTGGTTCCTTGCTTCGGGGGAGACGATGCGTCGCGCCTCAATGCTTGCGCAGAGTAGGGGATGCGTCTTGGTCCTTACCGGAGAGGAGGTGATGCGTAGATTCTCGTACTCCGTTTCAGTTGCGATGCGACAAGATGGCGCCGCGATGCGATGATCCGGTGCAATAAGAGGGCGCCCTTGATGCGACGACGTGAAGATGATGCGTGCACGCCCGGCGGCCGGTGGGCTAGCACTCGATTTTCTCACTTGTGCTCACCAACTTTGGGCCTCATTACAATGTCGGTCGGAAAGCATTCCGACTGACTCCTATTCGGATTGGTTTCCAACAGACTTGGGTTCGGGGAGTCCGACTGACCGATTATGATGGTTCCGAATACCATTCCGTCGGACTCCCATTGACTTCAATGGGAGCATGTGTTCTGACCGACAACAGAGGCTCCCATTGAAAAAAGGGGTGGGTGTGAAAAACCTTGCACCGTGTGGCGGGCACCCAATGGTGCCTGCCACACTGTGCATGGTTGGAAAGATGGGACCCGTGGGTACCCCCACGGGCCCCAACCGGATGCCTCCAGGTGAAGGGGGATGCTACAGGTCCCCAAAGTCGGGTTCCGACAGCCGATCCCTATTGGACAGACTGAGTCGGAACCGCTGTCAGAATCCGACATGGTAATCGGTCAGTGAGAAACGCGGCCGGTAGAGCTCTACGATTTGGCTCCGACCGACTCAGACTCTCCGAATGCCGGTCGGAACCAATTCAGAATGACTGACCGACTACTTTGTATTGTAATCGGTCAGTCGGAAATGTTTTTGACTGTGTCGAAAACTTGGCTTTCGACACGGATTCGGAAAAACTGAATGGCATTCGAAGCCTTTCCGACCGACATCGTAATGAGGCCCTTAATGTTGGCGAGCCATCCGAGAGAAAAAATTCTGCCATGCAACGGTTGGCATCGTTTTTTCGGAACTCCGTGCTCCAAGTAGAGCGCTGAGTGGGAAAACTCTGCAAACTCCACAGGCAGCATGGAGTTTATCGCCAATCCATAATTTTGACATGGAGGGGCTGGAGTGAGCAAGGAACACATGCACTCCCACAGAGTGCTGAATCTAAAATAAAAAAGTCCAATGAGTGAGCAGTAGCAGTATGCAACTTATTCAGTCAGAACACAGTGGAGACAAAATGCTCCTAGCTGGGTAAACTCAAATATTGGGAAGACATCTATCAAATGAGGAGCAGACAACTGAGACTGACAACAAAGCCATCTAATCTCAGGCAAGGGCTTGACCCAAAGCCCACTCTAATTATATGTCATGTATTTGTAGCAAGTGGTCTGACAACAGACACCTAAAGATAAAGTTGCTGTAGCTGAGACAAACCCTTACAGTTAGGTCATGAGATTGTATAACTGAGGGGCTTAATTAGTAATCAATACCAAATGGTTGACCACCTTTTAAAAACTTAGGGGGATATTCTCAAGAACGTGCGATAAAGTTCGCCAAAAAAGGCTAACGCATGTTTCCATATCGCCGTCTATCGCAGGAAAATAACTCCGTGTTGACGACGTATTCTCAACACGGCGGTAACATGCGATAGTCTCCCGATAACGCGTCAAATGGCCGCGATAACATCACCAGGACGGCGATAAAAATCCAAACCCGAACGCGGAAAAAGTCGCGATGGGCCCAACTGCGATACCAAACCAGCGATAAGCTGCGTCAGCCTGCAAGTCCCACAAGTCAGGCGGCCAAAATCACTATAAAAGCGGCAACCAAAAACACAAACAAGACCCAAACAACTGCGAAGCACCATGGAGGTAGCCGGAGCAAGAACAGAGGACAACCAGAACCCCACAAGCCCCACGGAGGACCAGCCTGGGACCATCATTGGGGAGACGGTGGCAGGAGTTGGGGGACCGGACACTGCACAACATGACCTCAGCCAAAGCAACAGGGTGAGTAATGACCAGGGACTGGGGGGACGGGGGGAGATGGGCACAATGGCACACATGCACAAGTAAGTATAGCACATCTGCAGACAAACCATGCCCAAGAGTCACAACTCCGACCAAGGGCCCAATTTACCCAAGTCTGCAACATCTCAGCACTGCATAAGCACAGAAGTGAAAGGCACACCGCCTGAAAGGGATAAGGGCCAGCAAAATCAGACCCGAAGGGGCAAAACACCCACAATGCAGCACACACACAAGATGCAGAGCACCCCAACATTGACAACAATGTGGTACAAACTGCAACACTTTCACAACAGAACAGAGGACACAACTGCTGCCGTCTGTGTCAAGAAAATGGCCATTCGCATTTGGCATAGCAGGAAACTGTGAGATGACAATGTACAAGTACAACCTCACATCCCTGATGGTGTAGAAATGCCAAGTGTCCCGCTTCAAATAGGCGTCTCCACATACACAGTCACAATGTACATTGCCATGCAGTCTGACAGTAAACTTGCACAATGCGTGAACATACATGTGAACACAATGTCAATCTGCAACGCCCCTTCACATTGCAGAGGGAGAATCAACACTTCCTGCAGAGCAGACCTAACAACACAGCACTGATGATGAAGAGGACCTCCCCAACATCTACACCGACGCACTTCAACAGCTCAGGGACAGCTCCGGCACACCAACTCCAGGAGCAGGGCAGCCCATCTGCATCCATGAGACCCCACCCCCTGCACAGGCCACACAGCAGGAAGCACCCACCACCACGGCTGTCTCCCAGGACCCCCACGACCAACATATGGCCTCCCAATGCCGTGTGTTAGGGTGCCAGGAGGAGATGTCTGACCAGCTGCGGGTGGGGTTCGACCTCATGGCAGCCAAACTGGATGCCATACGTGGGTGTCTAAGTCCCATTAGGGACCACTCACAGTCCCTAACGGACACCCACTGTCCGCTCCTTGCTCTACAACAAGCCTTGGCTGACATCGCTGGAGTCATGACTCTGAGACAAGAACAACTGTCCAGTCAGAGTGGCCCCAGCGATGTCATCCGTGAGTTGGGACACATAAGGAGAATGATGGAGAGATTGGAGCGGATGCAGGCGGAAAGGATGTGTGCCACGGCTGCACACCAGCGAGATGTAGCTGTGATCTCCCATGCCCTGCAGATCCTCGTCATGGCATTGCCACCACAAGGCCTGGTGCGGATGGATGCTGGTGCCACTACTACATCCACATCTCCTCCCCCTGAAGTGTCAGTGCCACACAGTGCGGCAGATTTCCCACCTCCGTCCCCTGATGTGTCAATGCCACACAGTGATGCAGACAGAACACCACCACCCGCATGTGAGGCACCTGACACATCAGAGGACGAAGATGATGATGAATCTGGCTCTGTGGCTAGGATCAAGTGTTAGCATTCATCTCCGCCATATGGCAGTGTTCAGCTTGGTTCTGCCCTCTGCATCATGCCCTGGAATAACACCTTCCACTGTCCCCCCATACACCGAGCGACACTCACCTTGGACCTCGACATGGACTCCCATATTTGGTGTGGTTACCAATGACACAGCAATCACACTGCGGACTGTTGTCTTCCACTCCCTATGTACTTGCCAATCCCGTAAGGACTCTGGCTGGCCCTCCACGGGCCAACAATGTAAAGTGGGGTTTGCATGGCCCTGTACTGGCCCAGCTTCAACACTCCACTGAATGTGAATAAAACATCCCAATTCACACTGATGTGTCATGGCCATGATCATTTAAGAATGAAAGTATGGATGAATGTAGGGACAGTGGTTCCACAAAAGAGGCACTCCCTGGGCAATGCTATCAATGCGCATGTATGGCCGTGACCCAGATAGGCATAGAGACACACATTGTCATTCAACCCAACACTCATCACAGAGAAATACAAGTGAAGCTGCATAGACTTTATTAGCATATGCGTGTCAGTACGGGCAAGATAAGTGCCACAACATGCAGACCAATGCAGCAGTCTGTCAGAATGAGGAACGTTGCCAAGCGCCGCTGTCCACTCCGGGGGAGTGCCTCACCTTTCACAGGTGTGTGTTAACACGCGTTGTTGTCCGCTCATGTTTTCGGAGTCCAGGCGAGTGCAGCCATGTCCACTGTTGTCGTGGGATATGTGACCAGATCTCCGAGATGCAACAAGGTGTCTGGACATGTGCAATGTCTTCCAATCAGTTGTGGCTGCAGGTACGTAGTTACTCGTCCATGAAAGCGATTGCAGCTTCGTAGGCTAACATTTCCAACATGAGGTCGTCGTCGACTTCATCAAACAGGACGGCGAGGCGATCCATTAGCAGGTCCGGACAGATGTGCTGCGTCCACCCCCTTTCACCAATTAGCACTACAGCCCAATAGGGGAGCGGTTCAATGTGGTCCCTGCACACGATGATTTGTGCAATCTCCCAGGTCCAGCTGCCAGCATGTATGCCAAGTATCAAGGCATCCCATAAACGGGTATCACGGTGACACTCCTGGTCGTGGGCCAACAGGGGGCGCACACACAAGTTAAAATCCAGTTCAGCTACCGTCCTGTTGGATAGGCGGACATCCATGGGCCACTCGAATATGCACGATCGACAATGCAACACAGGCTGAATGCAGGTGACGTTGGCAAGGCGGAAGCTTAGCCGGTAACTGATCCGCAGCAGTGCCAATGGCAGTGCCCCCAGTGAATGCAGCATTCGTGCACGGTACAGTTCCACGTGACAGGGGTTGTGCATGTGTCCGGGATGTTCTGCCATTGCGTTAGTGGCTCTTGTTGAAGCGGCACTGTTCTGACCTGCACCAGTTCTGTGGATGAAATGCCACATCTCGTATCAATGAGTTGTTATAGTGTGCACCGGTTGTATGCCTGGGATGTTGTGGGAGTAAGTGTGTAGGCCATTCCATGCAAGATAACTTCGAGCAAGGACTTCTGTGTGTGGGGTGTGTATACATTGGTCTTCTGTCTGGCTGCGCGTAGTGTGGGAGCCGTCATCAGCTGCTATGGTATCTGTCAGGGGGTGCCGGGCACATGCAATTCCGAGGTCGGAGGTGCAGATGTGCTTCCGCCTGATAGTTCAGACAAAGGAGCTTTCATCCCTAGTGTAAGTTTGTAATCTGCTTGCATTCATGGGATGTGAAGTGGCTTGTTGGTGGTGGGGTGGGATGAGTGGGACTTTGTGATTCATAATTGACATGACTTGCATGTGGCATATGAGCGGCATCACTGTGTGTTACATTGCCTCACAGCTGCTCCTCCCTCCCCTGTACCCATTTACGTATGTGCGCTGTGCGATTGCATCACTTGCACTCCTACGGCACAGTATTGTCATGCCTGTCTGCGCATGTCCACAAGCCTGACAACGACACTGTGATGTTGGCCGTTGAAGGGGGTGGGCCAAGTGGGTGTAGGCCTATGGTAAGGATAGGGCGGACACAGATGTAGAGTACATGCCTGGCTGAACTGGCACTGCTAATGTGGCTGGGCATTTTGCTCATGCTGCGGCAATACAGTTACACCCAACACTTGGCATGTATGATCCTGGACCCCGAGCGGTCTTGCGCTCTTTCATAACTCCGTTCGTGCGAGCCCGCCCTCCGGGTGCATGCTACATTGCAACATTGCCGCTTACAGGGGGGGGGGGACTTACCTACATGTCCAAGCTATTACCCACTGCCTGAGGTGACATGGTTGCGTTCACTGTCCACAGCACAATGTAATGTGGTAGGGCCCGGGGCCATCATTCATGCATAATGACCACACGGACACACTTGGATAGATAGTGGAACTGGCTACGGGCACGTGCGCCTGGCCCCTTTTTATTACCAGGATCACATATCCAGTGACGCCTGTGCTTGATGGGTGTGGGGTGAGTGTGAGCCAGCCCTCAGGGAGTGGTTGGTGCTGGCAACAACTTGAACAGTGGTCACCATTGAAGCAGAAACAGAAAACACCAACATAACACAAACAACAGCGAAGTACCATGGAGGTAGCCGGAGGAAGTACAGAGGTCACCCAATATTCAATCAGAAGGGGCCATGACTTGTGGTGCACTGAGTTAGTGGCACATGAAGAGCTGAGCAGGGTATCAAGCTGATGATGGCATCCAAGACAGGTGTGTGCAACTTTGATAGGCTGGCTGGTTGGAGGTGGTCCTGGCGGTGGTGGCGGGTGTGCAGCCAGCGATGATGGCGTGTCCTTGCAGGTCAGGATTTGATTTGATTTGTGAGCCCTCCTGACCGCAGTGTAGGCCGGAGGCAGTATCCAGCACACACATAACTCCCTGGTGCTGTGCGGCTGGGTGCGCAGGGGGCCTGTGTTGCGGAAGCCAGCGTTCGGCTGAGGAGGCTGGCGATCAAGGCGGCGGCCTCATGGCCGGGTGAGGGGCGCCGCCCTGGCAGACATGTTGGCCATCCCGGAAGTGAACCACGCCCAGAGCCCCGGCCTATTTATTCACACTCCTACGCTAGGCTGGTGTACGCCTGACAAGCCCACTCCACTTATGCTTACAGGGCTTGGCAGTTCGGGCTGGACTGTTCCCATGAGGCACAGGGTCAGACTGATTTGCATATGGCCATGTCTGAACTGGGGTGGTGGAGTGAGCTAAAGAATGATGATGGATTAAACCCAGATCAGTTGACTGGGGGTGAGTGTTTGATTGGCTCAAACGTTCCGTCCATCATCCCCTTTTGTATTGCTTTGTTCGCCCTAAGTTGGCGGGGGTATGCCCAGACGTGGGTCCCTTGCTCACTTTGCCACTGGATTCAAGCAAGCCTGGCTGATGACGGCTGGAATGCCAGAAACCGGTCCTAGGATGATTGTTTCCGGTCCAGGGAAGACATGGCTTGGCAGTTCGGGCTGGACTGTTCCCATGAGGCACAGGGTCAGACTGATTTGCATATGGCCATGTCTGAACTGGGGTGGTGGAGTGAGCTAAAGAATGATGATGGATTAAACCCAGATCAGTTGAATGGGGGTGAGTGTTTGATTGGCTCAAACGTTCCGTCCATCATCCCCTTTTGTATCGCTTTGTTCGCCCTAAGTTGGCGGGGGTATGCCCAGACGTGGGTCCCTTGCTCACTTTGCCACTGGATTCAAGCAAGCCTGGCTGATGACGGCTGGAATGCCAGAAACTGGTCCTAGGATGCTTGTTTCCGGTCCAGGGAAGACATGGCTTGGCATTTTGGGCTGGACTGTTCCCATGAGGCACAGGGTCAGACTGATTTGCATATGGCCATGTCTGAACTGGGGTGGTGGAGTGAGCTAAAGAATGATGATGGATTAAACCCAGATCAGTTGACTGGGGGTGAGTGTTTGATTGGCTCAAGCGTTCCGTCCATCATCCCCTTTTGTATCGCTTTGTTCGCCCTAAGTTGGCGGGGTATGCCCAGACGTGGGTCCCTTGCTCACTTTGCCACTGGATTCAAGCAAGCCTGGCTGATGACGGCTGGAATGCCAGAAACCGGTCCTAGGATGCTTGTTTCCGGTCCAGGGAAGACATGGCTTGGCAGTTCGGGCTGGACTGTTCCCATGAGGCACAGGGTCAGACTGATTTGCATATGGCCATGTCTGAACTGGGGTGGTGGAGTGAGCTAAAGAATGATGATGGATTAAACCCAGATCAGTTGACTGGGGGTGAGTGTTTGATTGGCTCAAACGTTCCGTCCATCATCCCCTTTTGTATCGCTTTGTTCGCCCTAAGTTGGCGGGGGTATGCCCAGACGTGGGTCCCTTGCTCACTTTGCCACTGGATTCAACCAAGCCTGGCTGATGACGGCTGGAATGCCAGAAACCGGTCCTAGGATGCTTGTTTCCGGTCTAGGGAAGACATGGCTTGGCAGTTCGGGCTGGACTGTTCTCATGAGGCACAGGGTCAGACTGATTTGCATATGGCCATGTCTGAACTGGGGTGGTGGAGTGAGCTAAAGAATGATGATGGATTAAACCCAGATCAGTTGACTGGGGGTGAGTGTTTGATTGGCTCAAACGTTCCATCCATCATCCCCTTTTGTATCGCTTTGTTCGCCCTAAGTTGGCGGGGGTATGCCCAGACGTGGGTCCCTTGCTCACTTTGCCACTGGATTCAAGCAAGCCTGGCTGATGACGGCTGGAATGCCAGAAACCGGTCCTAGGATGCTTGTTTCCGGTCCAGGGAAGACATGGCTTGGCAGTTCGGGCTGGACTGTTCCCATGAGGCACAGGGTCAGACTGATTTGCATATGGCCATGTCTGAACTGGGGTGGTGGAGTGAGCTAAAGAATGATGATGGATTAAACCCAGATCAGTTGACTGGGGGTGAGTGTTTGATTGGCTCAAGCGTTCCGTCCATCATCCCCTTTTGTATCGCTTTGTTCGCCCTAAGTTGGCGGGGGTATGCCCAGACGTGGGTCCCTTGCTCACTTTGCCACTGGATTCAAGCAAGCCTGGCTGATGACGGCTGGAATGCCAGAAACCGGTCCTAGAATGCTTGTTTCCGGTCCAGGGAAGACATGGCTTGGCAGTTCGGGCTGGACTGTTCCCATGAGGCACAGGGTCAGACTGCTTTGCATATGGCCATGTCTGAACTGGGGTGGTGGAGTGAGCTAAAGAATGATGATGGATTAAACCCAGATCAGTTGACTGGGGGTGAGTGTTTGATTGGCTCAAGCGTTCCGTCCATCATCCCCTTTTGTATCGCTTTGTTCGCCCTAAGTTGGCGGGGTATGCCCAGATGTGGGTCCCTTGCTCACTTTGCCACTGGATTCAAGCAAGCCTGGCTGATGACGGCTGGAATGCCAGAAACCGGTCCTAGGATGCTTGTTTCCGGTCCAGGGAAGACATGGCTTGGCAGTTTGGGCTGGACTGTTCCCATGAGGCACAGGGTCAGACTGATTTGCATATGGCCATGTCTGAACTGGGGTGGTGGAGTGAGCTAAAGAATGATGATGGATTAAACCCAGATCAGTTGACTGGGGGTGAGTGTTTGATTGGCTCAAACGTTCCGTCCATCATCCCCTTTTGTATCGCTTTGTTCGCCCTAAGTTGGCGGGGGTATGCCCAGACGTGGGTCCCTTGCTCACTTTGCCACTGGATTCAAGCAAGCCTGGCTGATGACGGCTGGAATGCCAGAAACCGGTCCTAGGATGCTTGTTTCCGGTCCAGGGAAGACATGGCTTGGCAGTTCGGGCTGGACTGTTCCCATGAGGCACAGGGTCAGACTGATTTGCATATGGCCATGTCTGAACTGGGGTGGTGGAGTGAGCTAAAGAATGATGATGGATTAAACCCAGATCAGTTGACTGGGGGTGAGTGTTTGATTGGCTCAAACGTTCCGTCCATCATCCCCTTTTGTATCGCTTTGTTCGCCCTAAGTTGGCGGGGGTATGCCCAGACGTGGGTCCCTTGCTCACTTTGCCACTGGATTCAAGCAAGCCTGGCTGATGACGGCTGGAATGCCAGAAACCGGTCCTAGGATGCTTGTTTCCGGTCCAGGGAAGACATGGCTTGGCAGTTCGGGCTGGAGTGTTCCCATGAGGCACAGGGTCAGACTGATTTGCATATGGCCATGTCTGAACTGGGGTGGTGGAGTGAGCTAAAGAATGATGATGGATTAAACCCAGATCAGTTGACTGGGGGTGAGTGTTTGATTGGCTCAAACGTTCCGTCCATCATCCCCTTTTGTATTACAGGGGTGGGACGGCACAGCTACATGACCGAGGTCTTCCCCACTAACTGGGGTAACATGGTTGCGTCCACTGTCCACGACACTGCAAACACCTGCAGTATATGTCCATATGGATAGGTCTGTGCTCTGCATACTGAGGTCTGTCCAGCACATCACCGCCACACTTGGCATTGGGTGCATTCGTATTCATGGGTGACTTGCCTCCTTCACACATACTTGGTTCCCACCTCTCCCGACATTCTGCTATTGTGTGGCTGAGGGGCCATGCCGTTTGGTGGTGGCGGGGGGTGTTGTGGCGCCCTCGGGTCTCCGACCTGCATGATCAGTGTCTCCATGACATGTGTTGGTCTTCAGATGTGGGTCTGGGCTGGGCTCCCTTTCATGCTGCAGGTTGTCGTCCTGCTTAGCACCAGTAAAAGGCAGGTGTTAAATCCCTGCTGCTAACGCGCCTTATCGCCTGTTTTTGGTTCGCATCGCAGATCTGGCTGGTCGTTGAGAATGTCGTGAAGTGGTGTTTTCGTGTGTTTTTGCACGGGAACGCCTACTCTGCATATGATTAGCGTTAGTTGTCGCTCTCATCCGTGGCGATGTTTTTTGCGGCAGCTATCGCTGGAAAACTGGCGATGTGGGCAGTTTGCACCAGCTTGAGAAAGGGGCGATAATTCTTTCACCACTTTTGCTGCGCTAAAGTGCCGTTTACTCGGCGATAAGTCCTTGAGAATATGCCCCTTAGTGTAATAGAAAACAAGTCGGTGGATTACCAAACACAGGGCTTCCAGCCCAGTGCTTGCAGGTCCTTGTCTTCTGCTATTTCCTGTTGATACTGCAGGCATGATTACTGGGAACAGGGAATGGCTGCAGAAAATCATCTGCTAATACTAGGGGTATGAGCTTTGGGCACAAGCTTGGCCGAAGGGCTATAAAGCAATCTGCAATAAGAAGATATGATAGATAAGCAATTGAGCAGCTTTTTAGCCAATAATACTGATGGTGCTTCAGTTTTTCACAATTTAAGTGTGAAAAGCACATACATCTCAATTTACTCATGTCGTCATAAAACACAAAAGAATTCACCATAAATGATTGGCTATACGCAGTTCATATGTTGCGGGTGACATCCACAAGTAAATGGGCAATGACTGCAGTCTTACTTTTCTAATAAAGGTCATATCTGGTGTTTACCGCTCATAGTTAAGTTTCTAAACAATTAACAACAGTATCCACAATGACAAGGGAATATGATAAGGAAAGTATATATCCAATTAATTAACACCTCTTGGATACCTCTCCAGATTCTAATGATGTAATGAGAATTTGGCTCACAAAACAGACTCACAAAACAGCTAAAATTGACAGACCACAAATGTCTGATAGCATTAAATACAAGAAATGAAATATTCAGCTCTTTTGTTCCTTTAGCAGCCTGGATTGGATTATAGCCATACAGAGTGCACTGATGGTTTCCTAGAACTGTAGCATGTGTTACACCATTTAGCCCTCAAGCACACCTACTCAAGGCAATTGCAACGTTTTAGAGACAATTTGCAAGACTTTTGTGTTGGGAAAGGCTTATCATGGTGGGGGTGTGTTGAATTCCTTAATGCCATAACCTAAAGTTCTTTTGCTTGAAAGGTTTCTCGCACAATTAATGGCTTCCTAAACTCACCACCCTTTAACGCTGTGGGATGACCGCATTGATGCTGCAACAATTTTCAGAGTGGCAGTGGCAGAAGCTCACTAAAAATGATAGGAGGTTTGAACAACTTCTATGTTACTGTACAATAAGCAGCCCCATGTAGCTTAAATGGCATCTATATACCCATCTGCTCTATATGTTCTACCCAGTTAGAACTTAGGATGTTTTACAGAAATACATTAGAGTAATAAACATATGTTGGACTTGGCCCTCTCTGCAAAGTCACTCCCAATTGTTTTGCCTTCACCCTACTGTTTTCTGAACCTGCTTTTTTGGGGAGGGTTTAGTACTCTGTGCACTTTACCACTGCTAACCGATGCAAAAGGGCTTGTGCACGTGCCATTAAACATTGTTAAATTTCCTTACACCCAATTGGCACATTTAATTTACTTGTAAGGCCATAGTAAAGTGGTACTACATGTACCCAGGGCCTGTAAAGTATATGCTACTCGTGGACCTTCAGCACCTATGGTGCCACCCACTTAAGTAGCCCTTTAAAATATGTCTCAGGCATACCATTGTGACCTGCATGCCGTTTTAAATTGCCAATTTGATGTGGCAAAATAATCCCTTTGCCGATCCTAAACCCCCCTTTTAATACATATACACCTCTAGGGCATACTCTAAAAAGCCCATAGGGTGAGGTGCATTGTATTTAAAAAGTTGGGCATGTACTTTTAAATTTTACATGTCCTGGTAGTGAAAAACAAACACATTCATTTTTAGGTCGAGCCTTGGCAGCGCATACGCTGCCCTGCGAGGCATGCTGGATTGAGGTATCGAATAAAAGCTGTGCCCATTTGCCGCCCATCTTTTCTATTGGCTCCTGTTACGATGCTTTCAAAATCGTTGCTTTTCATTCGTAAATAGGCTTACTAGTACCTCCTTGGTACCGCCTTGTCTGCATTTGTAACCTCCCATAACGACTGCACTTTTTACTTGTGGTGTTACACCGTTACTGCTTTATCTAGTCTGTGAGCACTATTTTCTTTAATGGCCTTCCCCTATTCCACCCATGATGTTGCAGCACGCTGCCCGCTTTTACATTTTTATTATTAATGTATTTAATTTTTTAATTTGCAGCGCGGTCCACTTTCACTTTAGCGGCCGTGCTTCTTTATTTATTTAAATTGCAGCGCAGTCCACTTTAACTTTAGTGGCCATGCTTCTTTATTTATTTAAATTGGAGTGCGGTCCGCTTTAACTTTAGCAGCCGCGCTTCTTCATTTAACCAATTTGCAGTGCAGTCCGCTTTCACTTTAGCAGCCGCGCTACAGAAACTTGCTTTCTTTCTCAATTAATTTGTTTAAGTGAAAGCGCCCCTTACTGTGCTTTCACTTTAATGCTGGCTGCGCCCCTTTCTTTAGACACTGCTCACTGAAACCTAAATACGGTTTAAAGAAAGGGGCGTGGCCACTATGAAAGTGGTCTTGCATTTGCGAGAGTTTGAGCTGTCGGCATTAGAAATGACAATGCCTTTTATATATATGTGTTGCTTTTAAAAACACATAAATAAAAGGCATTTACATTTACAAAGGCAATAGCTTATACTCTCGCAAATGCGAGATCTATTGCATTGAAAATGCTTGTTTTCACGACTATGAGGCCTGTCTCTCTGCTAGGTTACCTTATTACAGTGATGTGTTCATCAGGAGTAGGTAAGAATAAAGGGGCATATTAGCAAGACCGGCGATAAAATTATCGCCGTTTTAGCGGCAGGAAACTGCCGCTAAAGCGGCGATAATGGGCTTGCTAATATGCGTTATAGAGTTCCAATAGAAGCCCAGGTTAGATGTCCTGCACATCTAACATGGGCTTCTATTGGAATACTATAACGCATATTAGCAAGCCCATTATCGCCGTTTTAGCGGCAGTTTCCTGCAGCTAAAACGGCGATAATTTTATCGCCGGTCTTGCTAATATGCCCCATAGAGTTTTGTCTCTAAAAAATTTCAATTTAAAGCCCTCTTTAATGGTAAAGTCGGATTTTAAGTCACAGTTCTGAAAATGCCACTTTTAGAAAGTAGCCATTTTCTTATCCTAACCATTTGGTGCCTGCAACCTGTATCCTGGGTCACATGACTAGTTGTAGTTGGCAGTTGGCCTTTGAGTATTCCTCCCGGACAGTAATACAAAGGGGGACTAGTTGTTAGCAGGATGGGCCATTTCTTGCTGGATGGGGGCGGAGCTGTCACCTACCAGCATGTTTGCTCTTGCTGTGTAATAATTTGCCAGTTTGTCACAAAACTGTTGAAAAATGGGATTGGTAACTTCTGTGCATTTTGGTTTACGGAATTCTGTGAGCATTTTGTAAAATTCTTAATTGGTACACCTTTCATTTTGGATTCAACTGTAATAGTATAGTTTTTTAAAAAACTTTTTTAATTGTTGGCTTGTATATTCTGTTTTGTCTGTGTAGGCATATCTTGTCTTGAGGGTTGTTTGTTTTGAGCCCCTAGCGTTGAAGCTTAACAATTTGTTTTAAGATCTTTTTTATTCTCCATTCATTGTAAGGTATGTTTTCTTTTGTCATGAGTAGAAGTTTTCAGAGGAATTAAGAGATCAAAAGCTTCCTGTAGCCTTTCATAGTATGTTTGCATATAATTTATTGTGATGAGATGTGTGTTGGAAGTAAGCCATTCCTCCAAATTCAGCTTGTTCTAAGGCTGATATATAGTTGCGGGTAAGATGATTTGAATAGGGGTGAGTTGTGGTGTCTTGTGCTGAAAGGCAATGGGTTAGTGGTCTAACCACATGATTGGTGTAATCCTTTGGAATGTGACTAAGTCTGACCACATGATCAGAGTAATCCTTTGGAATATAAGTAAGTCTAGGCTAGAAAATATTATATCTAATGCGTATCGTGTGATGTGCGTAGGATTGGAAATGAGCTGTTGTATGTGTCTAGACCCGGGAGAATTGTTCTTCTGGGATTGTGGCATATTAGGTTTGTCAAACCATATGTTGAGGTCACCAAGGATGCATAGGTTTGAGTATATTGTAAGAAGGTTAGAGATTGTGTCTAAAAATGTGTCTTTGAATGTTGCATTGCCAGGTGGAGGTCTGTTGTGAAGTAGAAAGTAACATGAAATGGTTGGTGTAGGGTTGCATCTGACATGAGGGCCTCACAACCTTGTGCAGAAACATTCTCAGCTTTGGTGAGTTTTGTTTTTTCGTCATATATGATAGCTAAGCCGCCTCCTCTTTGCTTATGTGATTCTGTGTCACTGTTTGATACTCTGGTGGAGTACCTTCATGCATTACCAGTGCCATATCTCCCACCAGCCATGATTCATTTATGAGAAGTAAGTCAAGTTCTGTGTCAATCAATAGGTCGAATATGTGGTACTGGATTTTTTAATTGGAATGAGCATTTATCGGTAGGCACTCTAAATAATTGTTTTTTGGAGGTAGTGAGAAGTGGAGGTGGAGTGTTATCATTTGAAGATGTGACAGTGTTCTAATGTTTGTGATATTAATTGTTGCAGATCAGAGAAAATGTTGTTTTTGTTAATCATTATCTTCCATATTTCTGCTAAAGGCTTAGAATACCTTTTTTGGGTCTGCATGTCTGAGTGGTAGTGAGTCTGTTTGGAATTGAGGAGTTACACTGTGAAGTTGTTTCTGAAAGAGTGGCTTGTTGTGTGCTAGAACTGCGGATGTAAGGGTAAGAAGAGTGTTGTGGAACTGCTTTCTTTTGTATATGTTGAAAGTGAAAGGTGTATGGGTTGGGGTTGATGGTGGGACATTAGGGTCTTTTTTCTATGGCTATCAAAACAAGCATTGGATGATAGATGTGTGAGTGAGTGTAATTTGTGGATGGAGCGATTGGTGGATTTGTTACATGAAAGTGTGAGGTAGAGATTGGTTTAAATGTGTATTACTTATTTTGGTATTCAGAGAAGAGTGGACGTGTGTAGGTATGTTGGGATGGTTGGATGTTTTTGAATGTGTGAGTTTTTTTAAATATAAATTTTGCATATGTGTTTGGTATTGTTGTGTGGGCTAGTATTACCAGGTATGTTGGTAGTGACTTGAGGTGTAGGATTTGAGTGTGAAGGACTGGTGAATCGTGTATGTTGAAGGAGAAGGGGGTTGGAATGGGTGTGAGAGTAGAGTCTCTGTGTACTGTAAGAGTGGTTAAATAGGGATTCGAGAGATGGTTGTATTCTGTCTGGGGGGGAAGCGTTTGCCTTATTGGTGGAGGAGAGTACTGAAAGAGTGTTCTCATTGGTCTTGTGTGAGAATAAGAGGATGTTTGTGTGGTAAAGCGGCATGATAGATGGTTGAAGAAAGGGTTCAGAGGGGTGGAAAGGGCAATGCTATGAGCAGGCTGAGGGTAGTGGAAACTGCTAAATATAAGCTGGGAAACATAATTTCAGTGAAACAGAAAATATGCTAAGATAACAATATACATTTAAAACAATTTGTAAATTAATACAGTGCTTTCCCTACCTCAGTCAATTTGGTGGTAACCATATGAAAGAGTGCTAGAAAATTCCTAAAACCTCCGCTTAGAGTGAAATACAAGTTTCAATTCAAAACGTATATACTAGTGAAATTGTTTAGTAGATCCGATGACACAAGAGTTGACATCATGCCTTACAGTACTGGTGACATCACTCAAGTAGCACATATTTGCCAATTTTTGTCTGTTGTCAGTGATATATTCCAATATAGATTAGACAGATGTCAGCACAGCCTTTTTTTCCTACATGACCTGTCTGAGGACGACATCTTGCAGCTGATGGTTTTAGTGCAGCTTTACTACTAGAGTGACGGTCTGTAAGCATATCTATTACTTGTACTGGAAACTATATAAGTCTGTCTTCTTTATGTAATCTCTTTAAAGAGATACTAAAGATATATCTTTGCAGGTAATTTCTGTGAGTATATACATCACTTCTGAATGTAACTGCATCAGTTTTTCTTCACCACATAATCTCTGTGAAATGCAGTCTTTTGTTTGCAAGTCATCTCTATGAAGACACCCATTATCTGTCAGTAGAGCTGTAGTGTTGGAAATTTGCCCTTTTTCCAGGGTCACCCCAGTTCTTTGCCTTCTCTTGCTGAGCCCGGTTTGGTTTGATCACAGAACTCTGTGTACTTTACCCCTGCAAACCAGTAGTAAAGTCAGTGCTTCATTTGTAAAAGAATGAGTGCTGGTGCCCAAAGTTCCACTCATAAGCCTGCGACTGGTGCCATTAAATGTCACTGGTCTGAATACCAAGGCTGCGCTGTCTTTAATCCACCCTAGACTCTTTAATCCACTGCCGTACACTCCCTGCCCCTTTATCTCACTCTTGTAGAATTCTGCTTTCTTTTTTGTGTGCAGGTTTTTCCATCTTACTCTTCCTCCTTCTCTCCACTTTGTGGGTTTTTTCCATGTTTTCCCTCAGGAAATGCCTGAAGAGGATAAATAAGTGTTGGTCCCCAACTGAGAGCTGGTGGCCCCCACTAGTAATCACTGGCTTAAATTAAACACTGGGTTAAGTCCTTTTGCTCTCTTTTCCAAGCACGGTCAAATTTGTATGCACCTTTAGTACATTTGATTTACTCATATGTCCCTACTATATGGTACTATATGCACTCAAGGCCTGTAAATTAAATTCCATAATGGTCTACATCACTCATGCTACTACCAAGTAAAGTAACTCTGTACACCAGGTCTCAAGCCTGCCATTGTGTGTGCAGTTTTAAATTGGCATTTCAACCTGTCAAAATAAACATTTGTTCCGAACGAGAACACAGGCTCCCATTGAAAAAAGGGGTGGTTGAGGAAAACCATGCACCCTGTGGTGGGCACCCAATGGTGCCTGCCACATTGTACATAGTTGGGAAGAGGGGTCCCTTGGGTACCCCCACGGGCTCCAATCGGACAGCTCTGGGTGAAGGGGGGCCTGCAACGGGCCCTGAAAGACAGATTCCGACAGCTGTTTCATGTCAGGCAGACCGAATCGGAACGGCTGCCCGAATCGGTCATCGTACTCGCTCGTTCAGAAACCGTGTCCATAGAGCTGTACGATTCAGCTCCGAAAGACTCGGTCTGTCCGAATGCCTTTCGGAACCAATTTGGACTGCCCGAACGGTTTCCGGGAATGGTAATTGTTGTTAGGAAATGTGTACGATTCATTCAGAAACAAGGGTTCCAAATCGGATTCTGTAATACCGAATCCCATCCGGAGCCTTTCCAAACGACATCGTAATCGGCCCCTTAGTGTTGTTGCAGATCATTTACCTTTGTTTTTTGGCCGTCTTTTGCCCTGTTGAGCCGTCCCTATCTCGCTGCTCTCCCGCTGTATTTTTCAGCTGTTTCTTCTCTTCCTACCGATTCCCGCCTGCCCCGCCCTCTGCCTTAGCACCCCACCCTCCTATCAGGACCTAGTTAATGGAGGTTGCAGAATGACGCAATTGAGCAGGTCATTGCACCAGCTTCCCCTGCTGCCACTCGTTGAGTTACCCTTCACCTGCCCTTGACTGCCTTGCAGCCCATTTTCTCTGTGCCACTTTTTTGCCTGATTGTTTTTTTCTTGATTGCTGCATTGCCTGATTGTCTTTTCTTCATTGAAGTTCTGCCTGATTGTTGGCCTGACTGCCTGCTTTTATCTATTTCTTACTTGTGTTGTTGTTTTTTTCTGCCTGAGTATTATTGCAGCTGACTTCCTCTGTTTTTGCCCAGACGTTTGCCCTGTTGAGCCATCCTCACCTCGCCACTCTCCTGCTGCATTTTCCCGCTGTTTTTTACTACGTCCCACTTCC
Organism: Calotriton arnoldi; assembly: GCA_963921515.1. Taxonomy (NCBI): domain Eukaryota; kingdom Metazoa; phylum Chordata; class Amphibia; order Caudata; family Salamandridae; genus Calotriton; species Calotriton arnoldi. Next base: position 28,248 of record CAWUFW010026481.1, read on the forward strand.
CGCCTGACCAGCCCTCCACGGTAGCTCCCTGCCCTCCTCCCAGGTCCTACTTAATGGAGACCGCAGCGTGACCCAATTGAGCAGGTGCTCACTCCAACTCCCCCCGCTGCTGCTCATTGAGTCACCCTCAGCTTGTCCTTGACTTCCTTGAAGCCCATTTTCCCTGCGCCACTGTTCTGCCTGACTGCCTAATTGTTTTTCTCATCATTGCTGTATTGCCTGCTTGTCTATTCTTCATTGCCGTTCTGCCTGATTGTTGGCCTGATTGCTTGGTGTTTATCTTTTTCTTACTTGCATTGATGTTGTATTCTGCGTGAGTGCTTTTGCAGCAGATTTCCTCTGTTTTAGCCCATTTTTTGCCATGTTGAGCCGTCCCCGCCTCACTGTTCTCTCATCGTATTTTCCTGCCATTTTTTGTCTTCCTCCTGCTTCTCACCTGTCCCGCCCTCTGCCTTAGCGCCCCACCCTCCTCCCAGGACCTATTTAATGGTGGCCACAGCGCAGCTGCGCCACTGGCACACCAAAGGCAAGTCCCTCTTCCCCTGTTTGTTGCTGGACCACACCCAGCAGCAGAACCCTGGATCTCACATTTCTCAAAGATATTCCTCCTCTGAGCCCTGGACTCCGCACCAACAACTGCAGCCACACCTCGCCCCAGTCGATGGTAGGACCCTTCAGCTGCAGGCACTGCCTCTTCTCCTGTCACACTGAAGCACCCAGACACACGTTGAGCACCACCACACCGACCATGACCACCTTCCACCTCAACTGCCTTCTGCTCAATGTATGATCTCTTTGCAACCAGTCCTTCGAGATCTGGGACACCATCACCTCCCTCACTCTGATGTCTTGCTCACCAAGAACTGGCTCAACCCCTTCTTCATGCCCAACATCACCTCAGCTGCGCCCCACAGCTACACGATATCACACCTTGATCGCATCAACAAACACAGGTATGAGATCGCCATCATCCACAAGGAAACCATCCACTGCACCATCACCACAGACTAGTCACCCAGATCATGGAACACATCAACTTCCAATTTCAAACAGATGGCAAAACCACCATCAGGGGAAACTTCGCCTACAGATCCCCAGGACCTCACCCCAGTGTCTGCGACACTATTCCTGAATTCATCGCACTGCTCGCCATTGACTCCAAACACTACATCTTCCTTGGCGACCTCAATTTTCACCACGACGACCTCAACGATACCAATACTGGCAACCTCCTCGAGGGCATGAACAACATTGGCCTCAACCAACTCGTCGCCAACACCACACACACTGCAGTACACACACTCGACCCCATCTTCACGGCCAGTGACAGAATCAAGTACAGCCATGTCACCAAGCTCACCTGGACAGACAAATCCATCATCCACTTCACCATCTCGGGATCCCCTGCATCCCCCTAAGCCTCACAGAACTTCACACCACAGCTAGAACAGAGTCTCAGAGAGCCAAATGACCAATGCGCTCAACCCCTCCCTCTCTCACATTGCATCTAACCTAGAACAGGCTGTCAAGAACATCTTCGCCTAGATCACTGACTGCACCAACAGAGTCACCCCCGTTAAAACCACCAAACTCAAGCAGTCCTCCAAACAAGCCAGTGGGTACTACAGAACTTAATACTATGAAACACAACTGCAAATGACTCAAAAGAAATTAGCACACCAGCAAGAAGCCCACGGACCATGCCACGTTCAAGACATCCCTCAACCAATACCACCAACTTCTGAAAGAGACGAAAAGGAGCACCTTTGTCGACTGCATCAAAGCAAGTTCCAACCACAGCAAACAACTCTTCAACATCGTCAAAGAGTTCTCCAACCCCTCAGCCACCCAAAATATCATCACCCTGTCCCAGGAACTCTGTGACACCCTGGCTGAATCCTTGTACGAAAATATGTCCACCATCTACAGAAACATCAAACTGCAACCCACCACCACCGACTTCCTCAGCCTTCTCGCTCCAACGAATGATAAACAGGACCAAATGCTCACTAACTGGGACCAGCTCACAACGCAAGACACCACAGCCATTATGAATTCCGTCCACTCAGGAGCACCATCATATCCATGTCCCTGCCACATCTTAAACCTCAGGAGCATGGCAATCAGCAACAAGCTCACCGCCTTTCTCAATGCATCCATCACCACATCCACTTTCCCCAAAGAATGGAAACATGCAGAAGTCAAATCCCTACTCAAGAAATCTTCTGCCGACCCCAACGAACTCAAGAACTACCACCCCATCTCTCTGCTGTCCTTTCCTGCCAAAGTACTCGAGAAGGCCATCAACCACCAACTCACAAAACACCTGGAGAGCAACAGTTTTCTGGATGCCTCCCAATCTGGATTCCACACCAACCACAGCACCGAAACCACACTAATCTCAGTTACATGTGACATCAGATCCCTCCTTGACCAGGGAGAATTTGCAGCCCTTATCTTCCTTGACATATCAGCAACATTCAACACGGTATCACACCAAGTCCTCATCAAAAGGCTTCACCACATTGGCATCCAAGGAGACGCCCTCAAATGGAGCGCATCCTTCCTGAATGGAAGAACCCAGAGAATGCGCCTATCTCCTTTCACCTTGGAACCCAAGAACACCATCTGTGGCTTCCCTCGATGTTTGTCCCTCAGCCCTACTCTGTTCAACACCTGCATGACACCTAGACTAAACATCATATCCTATGCCGACAACACCCAGCTCATCCTCTCACTTTTAGAGAACTCCTCTGCCACACTGACCACTGTCCGCTAGTGCAAGACGAGCATCGCTGACTGGATGAAAGACAACTGCCTCAAATTCAACACTGACAAGACAGAAGTGCTGATTTTCAGGAACAATACCCCCCTGTGGAGCAACGCCTGGTGGCTGCCCGAACAAGGACCCTCCCCCACTCTGACCACATTTGCAACCTGGGCTTCATCCTGGACAGTAAGCTCACCATGACAAGACAGATCACCTGCTTCCGCAAACTTTGCATGCTTCGTATGATCTTCAAGTGGCCTCCCTTCAACATCAGACGGACTGTCACCCAAGAACTTGTCACCACCCGATTGAACTATGGCATTCACTCTATGTAGGAATCACCTTGCACCTGCTTAAGAAACTGCAGCCCATATAGAATTAGGCAGGCAGACTCATCCTAGACCTTCCCAAGTAGACCCACATCACCCCCACCTCAGGAAGCTTAACTGACTCCCCATTCAGAAAAGATATCAGTTCAAGATGTTGACCCACACCTTCAAAGCCCTACACAACCAAGGACGAGCATACATCAATCACCGCCTGAACTTTCACCAACTATACAGACACCTGCACTCCACCTCCCTCTTCCTCGCTCACACCCCCTGCAACAACAACCTTTCACTCCACCTCCGATCCTCTTCCTCTCTGCTGGAATTCAGGAGAGGACCCAAGACCTGGCTGTTCAACTGAATCCTCCCCTGTAGCAGTGTTCTCAGCACCTTGATTACCTCATGAGTGATTAGCTGCGCTTTACAAATCCTGATTGACTGATTGAATCCTGTTTGATGAGTATCACTCCCAGACAGTGAACAAAGGGGCTGGGTTTAGGGAGGTGAGGGTCTTTGCGACAGGATGGTTGGGGAGGAGCCCTGATTACACTTTATCAGGGTCTACCCTAGCACACTCAAAAGTACCTGACACCAGGCTTCCCCCTGCCTTTGCTTCACTAGCCAGGCCGAAGCCAAACCCACAGGAGAATGGGGGGACTGATCACAACCCATTTAGAAGGGAGACATGGGCTGACCCCCCTGTTCCCAGGCTGGCACTGGGTGGTTTTAGACCTGTCAGCCTTAGGTTGGTCTTCCCTCAGACTTTTTTGCCTTCCACCTCCATTTTTGCTGATCTCGTTTTTGCCGGCCTTAGGACTCTGCACACTTTACCACTGCTAACCAGTGCTAAAGTGTAAGTGCCCACTCCTTAAAAAATGACAACATTGGATTATCCCCAATCGGCATATTTCATTTACTTGTAGTCTCTAGTAAAGTGGCACTAAATGTGCCATAGGCATGTAAATTAAATGCTACTAATGGTCCTGCAGCACTGATTGTGCCACCCACATAAGCAGTCTTTTAAGTATTTATCAGGTCTGCCATTGCAGCCTGTGTGCAGTTTTTAAACTATTATTTGGACCTGTCAAATTAAACTCTATCCAGGTCCAATTCTTCCTTTTTAATATATATAAGTCACCCCTATGATAGGTTCTACGCAGCCCTCAGAGCAGGGTGCAATATAATTAAAAAGTAAGACATGTAATTTTTAGATTTATATATGTCCTGCTAATGAAAAACTCTTACATTTGTTTTTCACTATTGCAAGGCCTACCTCTTCCATCGACTTACATTGGACCTACCTTAATACATTTAATACGCTGTAATTTCCAAATGAGAACAGGTGACCAGTTCATGTTTGGTAGATTTGGAATTGTAATGTAAAATCCTAACTGATGGTGAAGTTTGATTTTAAATTACAATTTTGAAAATGCCACTTTTAGAAAATTGGCATTTCCTTGCCTTAGCCATTTAGTGTCTGTAGCCTGTACCCGGATCACATGACTGGGTGTAAGCTGACAGTTGAGCTTTGTGTATTCCTCCTAGACAGCCACACACAATTGGGTGCTTAGGTGTGCCTGGATGAGCCATGACTGACAGGAAGGGAGGGAGGAGCTGGGCACAGACCCACTTACACCTGAATAGGCTTTGACCTGTCTGCACACAAAGGGCTGCATACCTCCTGCATTTAGTCTCTGTAGTTAGTCTGGAGCCAGAACAGGGAAGGCAGAATGCCTGAGGACTTCAAAGGGAAACCTCTAGAAGCTTCTCCTTCACTCCAAAGGCACAGCTGGGTATGAATACTAGCCCTCAGACACCAAGGGGCCGATTCCGATTCAGGCCGGAAAACATACCGACCGACTCGGTACGGGAATGTAGTCCGACCGACACGTG